>PVIH01006463.1:0-110888 GCA_004025045.1 Sigmodon hispidus | reverse complement strand
GGGTGTTCTGGTGGGGGAGGCGGGTGTTCTGATGGGGGCTGGACTGTTCTATCCCATGAACCTGGGATATACTCTTATTTTCTTCTAACTCAAAAAGGCCCAACATAGCCTTTGCAGCAACCACCCTGCTCAAAATACCTTATAACCTCTTTTTAAAATTTTTTCTTTAATTTACATAGTATTTAAAAATATGTTATCACATTTCTAAGTATTTGAGTATTTCTTTCTTTCTTTTATTTTCTAGCACAATTCTGTTAAATTAAAAATTTTACTTACTTCAATTTTTGGTTACAAATTTTAAACTCTCTCTCACTCTTGTGTGTGTGTGTGTGTGTGTGTGTGTGTGTGTGTGTGTGTGTGTGTGCATTTTCAGGGCCTGCCTGTGGAGATCAGATGACAACCTTGGTTATCAGTTCATATCTTCCCCCCCTCATTTAGGGCTGGATCACTTGTTCTCCACTGCATACACCAGGCTGGTTGGCCCAGATGTTTCTTATGATTTTCTTGCCTCCCATCTGGCCACAAGAAAACTGGGATTACAGGGGTGCACTACCCCTTGTGGATTTACATGGGTTTTTGGATCCCATTCAGTTCCCCACACTTGTGCAGCAGGCACTTTTCTCACAGGGTCCTCTCTCCAGCCTGTTTAAACTTTATTGAGACATGTTTCTGGCTTTGCTCTGTTTATGACTGTGACATTCTGATCTGGGTTAGAGAGTGATTGTGCACTTGGAAAGTGTACATATTCTGTGTTCTTGGATGCTATACTATAGTCAGTGATTGTTAGGTCAAATTGGTCGATAGTATTGTCCAAGTTTTCTATATTCCTGTTTACTCTCTGAGTGTGCTGTCTATTGCTGAGATAGTGACATCAGTGTTTTTAAATCACCTACTCATGGCTATGCTTCCCTAATGCTCTGACCCTTTTATCATTTGGAAATGTCTCTTTTGGGTTCAGGTCATTTTTATTTGATCTAAGTCTGCTTTTTGATATATACTCACCTAGCTCTCTATGGCAACTTCCTACATACTATCTATTTCTTTTTCCAACACTTTCATTCAACCTGCTGTGGATCTAAAATATTTTTGCAAATAGCAGAGCTAATATTAATATCTATTTTCCATTTATTTATTTATTTAGTGTGTGTGTGTGCGTGTCTACATGCATGTGCCATGACATGTGTATAGTTATTCTACTTTTACCATGTGGGTGTCTCGGGGATTGAACTTGGGTTCTCAGGCTTGATGGCAATTTGCTTTATCTGCTGAGCTTCTCACCTACAAGTCTTCACATCTGGTCTCTAATATCTTCTTGGTGACATTAGATTTGTGCCTACATTTGCTGTGGTCCTGCATTCTTGCTGTCTTCTCCATTCCTCCTGTGGCTGTGTCCATAAATGTTAAGTGTGTCCATTTATTGATCCGTATCTCTTTTTGTATAGTGGTTAAGACTATTTTTAGTGAGTTCTCTAAGTGTTACAGCCATTCTTATTTGTTATGGTCTTCCTTAGCTTAATACCAAAATAATTATAGGCTTTGGAAATTGTCTCACTGAGCTCTGCCTTCTCTTCCTGCTTTTGTTCCTACTGTTACTATGATATCAGTAATCTTCTTATTGCTTTATGTGTCCTGTTTCTTTGAAGACATTAAGAGGAAAAAAGAGAAGTCTTTTGTATTTACCTGCATACATAGCTGCCTCTTATAGGCCTTTTGCCTCCCTGTGGATTCTAGCTCATTGTCTGGTATGACTTACTGTCCGTGTCCACATAGGGTTTCACTAGAGTAAACCTGGTAGCAGTGAGTTTTCCTTCTTTTTCTTAAAAAAAGAAATGTGTTGATCTTGGCACCTATTTGTTTTATTTATGTATGTATGTAAATGTTTGTGTATGTGTGTATAAGTATTGTGTAACTGTGTGTGTGAGTATATGTATTTGTTTGTGTATGTGTTTGTAGGTGTGTATATGTGGGTGTGTTCATATGTATGTGTGTGTATAAGTATTGTGTAATTGTGTATGTATATGTTTGTGTATGTGTGTGCGTGCATGTGTGTGTGTGTATGTGTGTATATGTGGATGTGTGCACACATGTGTGTGTGTGTAGGCATATGTGTGCCACAGTGTACACAGCAGGTCAGAGGACAGGTAGTTTCTTTTCTTACACCATGTGGGATTTGGACACAGATGACTGGGTTTGGCAGCAAGCACCCTTACCACTAAGTCATCTCAGCAGCTCTAAATGTATTCATTTTAATTTTACTTTTTTTTTTTGAAAAATAGTTTTGGTGAATGTAAAATTTCTGGTTGATAGTTTTATGTTTTCAAAACTTACTCAAATTTAGTCTTTATACTTACATTTTAAAAGTTTATCTTTGAAATTCACTGGTTTGATAATATAATATTAATGCATGGAACTCAATTTTTAACATCTATTTGGGGTTGTTATTGAGTTCTGTGGGTTTATAGGCTAGGTTTGACAACATATGTGTCTCTATCATTTTTTTCTTGTCATTGTCTTTCTTCCCCTAAACAATTCCAACACCCAGGTGGACCAAGTGTTTAGGGGACATTTTATGTCCAAATCATAATTATATAATTTTTTATGGTTGCCCATGTTAGTGAAGCTTCTGATTAATCTATCAGTTTAAGCTATCAGCCTTTGTCAGCATAAGAATTTCTTATCTCTCTCATTTCTTTGAGGACCTGTGGAGATCTCAGGTTGACTGCTGCCTGGTTTGCTACCTAGACACTACCACTGGCCTCTTGTGTTAGCTCTGGGCTCACCTTCCAATCCAGACTTATGATGGAAGAAGGGAAGTGAGGACTGTGGTCAGGACCGTGCGGCATTTGGAACAATTGTACAACATCAAGGAATCAGCAGAGAGAAGAGAAAAGAACCTCATGCCCTCACATCTGCCTCAAAAGACTTCACACTTCTGTCTAATACAGCTGTGAGTGAGCCTGAGGATGCTCCTGGCTGAGGCTCATGCCCAAGATTCAGCACCTCTGTGTCCCAAGGTGAAATAATATCATTCTCTTGAACATATTTGTGTAGAGTTAAGATTATTTGATAGTTGAAAGCACATTCCTACTGAGAAGTCAGGGTAACATGCACTGTCTTTCTTTTTTTAGATGTTTCTTGACAGCACAAAAGGGGACAGCAGGGTTTTGTATATGGGTGTTAACTAGTTGAGAAATTTTAGGTTGGTATGACTGGTAATGCTCTTCAAACCACATTGCTCTGGAAGCTGCTAGACACTGGCTGAGGCTGAGCTAGCTGTGGTGGTCACTATGAAAGCTGTAACAGTCAAAGAGAAGGAGTCTGATGCCAAAGTGCTTGCTCTGCAGTGTGAGTACTTGAGTTCAATTCTCAGCACCTGCATAAGAAAGCCAGGCATGGTGGTGCATGCTTGCAATCCCAGCTTTGAGGAGGTGGAAATACATGGATCTCTGTGGCGTGCTGGAAAATCAATGTAGCCTAATTGATGAGCAACCAATTCCAAGAGAGACCCTGCTTTAAAAAACAAGATAGCTGACCTCTGAAGAGTGAAATCTGAAATTAACCTCTGGACACACACACACACATACACACATGCACACACAAGCACACACACACATGTTGTAGTGATTGAATGAAGCATGTGAGACTGTAATAATCTTGAGCCTGATTGTTTTGATAATGTAGAATGTTGCAAGACAATTTTTGTGTTGTTCAAAGACATCCCACTCCTCTCCCAGGATGGGAAGAACTCAAGCATTTCTTGCCCCATATAAAGGTTCATAGCTTAGTTGAAGTAAACTTTGTGATTTTTATTTGCTGAGACAGTGTGAATCTTGGTCTTGATTTCTAGACTTTTGTCTATAGTGAAGAAAGCAATGAAGCTTTGGATGAAAAAAATGACCCTAGGAAGACAATGTGGCCATTTTCCCTCTAGCAGCATTCGACTCGAGAGGACGTCTTAATAGGGGTGCTGGAAGCAGCCACAAGATTCTGGAGGGTTTATGGCTTTTAAAAGTTTAGTGCTCTGTCAGCTGAGCTGTCAAGGCTCACAGTTTTATGACTTTTTAGAAGGGTAGAAATTTCAAATGAAACTTGCTAAGCAGCCAGAGTCGGAGAGGCTTTATGTAGTATGCTGAGCCTCAGAGCAGGGCCTCTCTGTCTCTGCTGGCTCCTGACCTATTGCACTGTATCTCATATCCTTCCTCATTAGGCTTTTGAACCACTGCTCAATAGGAGAGAGACACAAAGGCAGTGGAGAGGAGGGATGCACAAGAGCCCCCTTGGAGTTGGTGTTCCTCCCTGGTTCTCTGCAAGTAAAACCCCTTAAAACCAACAAACCCCTTTTCCCATTCTTGCTTCACCCCATGGGAAAGCTCCTTTGTGTTGTGTTACCTTTGGGGGTCACTATTGGTAGATTCTCTCTCTCTCTCTCTCTCTCTCTCTCTCTCTCTCTCTCTCTCTCCCTCTCTCCCTCCCTGCCTGCCTACCCTATTTTCCTTTCTGCCTCCCTCCACCCTCACCCCCCAGCTTCTAGCTCTCCCCTGGTCCTGCTGATAGAACATAATACCGCCTTATTTGTGACTGCAGTCATTTCCATGGCAACCAACCCATGGCCCAGGTATGAGCCCAAGCTTCATGCCTTCACTATAGACTGTGTGTGAGCAGAAGCCTTTGTGGAAGCTAAATGCCCACAGGTCCCCTCCCACAGCCCTTGCCAAAGAGGGATTTCTGCAGAATACTCTGGGGAGGGACCAAGGAACCAAGCAGGTTCCCAGCTTTCTCATAATTGAACTAGTATAAATGAAACACCCTTAATGCACCACATGCATGCATGCACCTGTGGTCCTACCCATGCACACAACACACCTACAGCCATGGGGCATTTTTCCTTTTCAGAAAAATCAGACATAATACTGTGACCTGGAATAAAAGCTTCTGTCTGCAGTAAGAGATGGGCGCTACTGTTCAGGCCTCCTGTGCACAAGGTAGGGCTGGGGAGAAAGCAGGAACACTTTCGAGGGTAGTATAGATAAGTACATAGGATAGTGACAGTGTGGGATTAAAGAAGAGCATTTAGAGCTTCATCTTAACAATGAGTAAGGAAGACAGGGAGACATGCAGAGTGATTGCAAAGGAAGGCAAGCTGTGTGAGACATGAACAAATGTTTACTCATTCTAAACAGGGTGCTGATGCCAGACTACAGAAATCATTTCATGCAAGTCTAGCTTAGTGGGTTAGGGTGAGTTTATTGGTGTCACTAACAAGAGCACAAATGACTCAAATGCAGACATATTTTTAAAAAGTCACCCCAAAATGGATAACAAATAAAAAAATCACATTAATGAAAGAGCTCTCCAAACATGTTGAAGACAGCTTGGCTAGTCAAAGTCTCATCTTCCAGAGCTTGCTA
Source organism: Sigmodon hispidus (assembly GCA_004025045.1). Taxonomy (NCBI): domain Eukaryota; kingdom Metazoa; phylum Chordata; class Mammalia; order Rodentia; family Cricetidae; genus Sigmodon; species Sigmodon hispidus. The sequence goes on along the minus strand of PVIH01006463.1, from coordinate 105,480 downwards.
CTGATTATAACCTTAGAGTGGGGCTTGTAAGTTTTAGGAACTTCCTGAGACTTGTTAGTTTTGTTTACTTCCTGAGTCTTCTAAGTTTCATCTATTTCTTGAGTCTTATTAAGTCTCATTCTCCAGGATAGACTATTTCAATTCAGAAATTGTCACGTGACAAGCTAATGTGGTATTCCTAATTTTGTGGTGTGACTTTTGCAAAGCAGAGGGAGCTTGCTATCTCTCCTTAGCTAACTCTCCTTTTGTCATTTCTTCTTTTTTTCATCTTTGCCTATTGGACCTTTTATTTCAGTCCGAGTTAAGTGAATACTACTTAAAGGAGAGACTAGGAGAAAACCCATATCAAGTTCCTAACTCAGACCCACTCCATTTCTTCAGTCTTTCTTCCCTGACAAGAACACCCAGTTTAGACAAGGAAAGAAGATACACCTTCCATCCCACCTGAGAAATGTCTATATGTTGAATTGGTAGGCTCTGTTGCAGCCTAGAGTTGAGAGTGAGCTCCAGGTTCCTCCTGGAAGCAGGCTTAGTATGTCTTTATTAAGCAGAAAGATATAGGACCTTTTGGCCTCCTAAACATCTCCAACACTATCCACTCCCCACTCCTTTTTTATTGATCTGCCTGTCTAAATGAACATTTTTAAGTTCAGTAGGAGCTTTCCAATTAAATAAGACAATTCCCGTTGCTTGCTGCCTCCACACTATGCTAACTGTCCTGTATCCTGGGAGCAGATTCAAGACTTCTTAGCAAAACAAGTTGCTTTAATCAAGGTGCTTCCCTGCAGTGTGCTCCCATCTGTGGGACATTTCTCTTTATATGCAAAGGTTTTCTAGATTGGAGACTGAGAAAAATGAGCTGCTTTTCCAGGAACTGCACCTTGAGGTCCACTTGCAGTTACAGAGAATATGCATTGGTTTAACTGCAGGGCTGGCATTTTAGAAAAGGCACCTGGGAATTAGACAGTTACTCAGGGATTTCCCATTTAAGAATTCTGCTAGAAGTTCTGGTCTTTGACCTAGAAGCCTTTCCTGGCAGTGGTGGCACAGAGGGGAGGTCTGTTTGTTCCTGGATGAGTCACTGTGTAGGTAGCACAATGTTCTGAGGACCTCATCAGGAGGATGGAAGAGAGAATAATGAAGGAGCAATGCCATGGGTGTGAGTCCTTGAACCTCAGGATGTACACCACTCACTAGCAATGACACCATCAAAGGCCTACGTTCGCCCGCCATAGCCAGAGCACTGTAGAATCTTTTCTTAAAGCTCATTCTTGGGAAGCAAGTATATGTCTTCGTTTTTCTTAGCCCTCCCTTTTCTGGCCTACCAGCTGATTTTGTTTGTCAACTTGACCTAAGCTAGAGCCACCAGAGGAAGGAGCCTTAGCTGAGGACATGCCTGGATGACATTCAGCTGGGAAGTATTTTCTTATTTGGTGATCACTGAGGGCCCAGTGCATGGTAGGTAGTGCCATCTCTGAGCAGCTGGGCCTGGGTTCCGAAAGAAGGTAAGCTGAGCTTGCCAGGGGAAGCAAGCCAGTAAGCAGCCCTCCCCCTCCCTTATGACCTCTGCATTAGCTCCTGGCTCTGGGATCTTGCCCTGACTTCCTTCAGTGATGAACAGCAATGCTGAAGTGTAAGGCCAAGAAACTCTTTCCTCCCTAGCTTGTTCTTTGGTCATGGTGTTTTGTCTCAGCAATAGAAACCCTAACTGAGACGCCCATGTTCTTCCATCCAGATGGACTCCACATTTTCTGACTTTTGGCTGGCTTCACCTATGAAAGTACATGGAGCCATACAACTATGGGTAGAACCCTCTGAAATTGTGAGCAGAAATACAGTTTCCCCTTAAAAGCAGTTCTGTGTCAGAAAAGCTGTCAGCTGTTCTGTGACAGAAGTAACCAATACAAGACTTTTCTTTTAGTCCTGCTGGATCAACATTAGGATGATCCAGACCCCCACAGAACAGGCAGATGTTCCCCTTATATTTCTTTCTTCTCTTTCTTTCCCATCATGCACCTGCAGATCAATTATGTGAGAAATGCATTAGTTCCCACATTCCCTTGAGTGACAAAGGCAGGTCCCTGACACTCTTTGAGCACCGAGTGTCTATGTCTGGACTTCTCCACAGTGGCACCTTCAAACCTGTCAGGCATCTCACACTTTCATTTCAGCTACACCTAGCAGGGTCAGCCAGAGGACACAGAGGCAGGCTGTGCCCAGCCTGAACGCCCGCTGCTCGGAACCGCCATAGGACCCACTGTGCAAGTTCCGGAAAGAGGCACTTGACCTTTTCCTGTATCAGAAGAGAAAAGCACTGGACCAGGATCCGAATGAAAGCCGGTTCTAGCTGGAGGGGTTCTCACCTTTGCCCTCGGAAAGAAAAGGAAGCATTGGAAGAAGCAGTAAAGCTTCTCTTCATTACCAAACCCCAGCGGGACTTTAGGATAAATTTTATAACTTCTTCATTCAAAATTCTGGGTGCTATGAAGGTTAATAACGTGTGTTTATTGAAGCTTCCCTTCAAGGCACGGAGAGCTATGTGGGCATTATCTAATTCAGAGTCACCACAGAACTGGGTGGGGGTGGGGCAGACACAAACAGTCCAGTTCCGGAAAACTGAAAATATTAATAGCTCCAATGGAGAGTTTAAGTGAGTTTTTAGAAAATTGCAAGTTGATTTTAAGTCATCCAGGAAGACAGAGCTCCAAAGCAGGGCTTTCTCATGTGTGAATGGGGCAGAAACCCTCTTTATGGGCATTGCTTTGGAATTTAGCAGATGGAGGTGGAGAAGGGGGTAAGGCTAAAGAAAGGGACTCCAACGTCACATAGACGAAGTGAGTTGCATAGAAAGACTGGAAACTCTTTCTTCCCTGGGTAACATGCAGAGCATGCTCGAAAAGTGAGAGAAGGCAGATGACCTATGAAAGGGGCAAAAGCTCCTGGCTCAGAGCTCTTGAGGGTATCTATGCTTTGCCCCAGCTCACTCGTCCACTCCTGTTCTTAAGAGTAAGTTTCTTTCTTAATAAAAAGTTCATTTTTAAAAAACATGTATTTGTGGTGTGGTTCTTCCCCCTGGGACACAAATACCTGGAAGGTTCAGAGGATGCTCTTGGACCTCAGCAGAGGTACGAGGTATGAGCTCACAGCTTGGCACATTGTTCACTGGAGATGATCTCCCTCAGGTCCCTCTTCCAGAGCATAGAATAAGTATTTCCCCGGTTGAGTAGAGCAGAGGAGTCAATTCATGTCTGATACCCTGCAGAGAGGAGGGATGTGGAGGATGCTTGCAGATGATGGAACCGTGGTCTTTTTTTTTTTTTTTTTTCTTTCCACAGCTTATTACTGTGTGAGACTCACCCTCCATCTCTCAAACCTTGATCGAAAGAAGCCCCTACCCCTGAGGAGAAAGTGGAGATGAGAAGTAATTTAGAGTTAATTGGGGGTGACAAAAGGGCTTGTGTGTCTGAATTGTCTTTGGCTTGAGGGGTTGAGTCATTTACATTTCTTAGCTGTTCCTCCAATCTCCCATTTTGCTTTTGCTGGAAAAGGAATGTTCCTGTAAAAAAACTATTTGGCTTTTGTTTGGTTTGAAACATTCCCAAATGGCCACAAATTTTTGATTTCTACAGGCAGGTCATGGTTTGACCTTACTCCTCACAAGTAAAGGAGAAGAGGTACGGGCCTTTCTATAGCAAATGTGACCTTTCTTTTGGTCAATGAGGAAAAGGACAGAAAGAACCCAGGCAGCTAGCTTATTCTTAGAAGGATAAATGACCAGTGCGTGAACCCAGGATGTGTGCTGTTCACAGCCAGGCCCCCTTGTGGTACCAACTGAACAGGATTTAGTGAATGATACTAGTCTCCTGCTGCTTTAATTTTGAGTTTCTTCAGCCCCTTATCCATCCATGCCATGAAAGATGACTGTGGAGGGGCAGAGGCTTTTGATGGGGACAGAAGCTCCAAGCCTCCTGGCTTGCACAGTTCAGCTTTGCAGACCATTTTTCCACCTTCGGTTAGCTTTGATGTCTTGTCCCTGTATCTTCAAACCAGCACATTTTGAGTTCACATGATTTGCCTATGTCAGCCAATAACAAAATAAAGGCACAGCATACTGAGAGAGGGTTGAGTGATTCTGGGGATAAGGGAAGGTCCAGTCTTGGAACCAACCTTCACCTGCAGGGAATGTTCACATTTGCATGAGTTCTGACCCAGCATTGAGCAGACACAGAAGATGGCGACAGCTTTGCTTCACTCACAAGTTGGCCCTTCATTTTGTGTTAACACTCAGAGTTTAAAAGATGAAGCAATATGCCCATTATCTTAGTGTTTCACAAACTGCTTCTGCCTCTTAGATAAATTCCTTTCCCAGCATTACCTAGAGAGTACCTTTCTGGCTGAGTCAAGCCCCGGGACTAGAATGAGAGTGGACTAGAGACTCTTGCCTCTGAATGTCTCAATTTTTTAGTTCTAAGTCTCACTTCTATGCTGGATGTACATATTCAGTGATTTAATGACCCAGCCTGTGACCTAGTGTTGCTATTGTGGTTGAACATCTGATTTTCCATTTGCAGATGGGTTTTGGATTTCACTCTTCTCCCAGGCTTTCACTGGGAAACATTCCACGAACCCACACAAAGAACAGCTATTCAGGACTCATGCTGTAGCTCTAAGGGAAATCTGAGCTTTATTCAGTGGAGAGACATTCTCAAGGGTTTTGAGCTGAGAGGAGACTAAGTGAAATGTAGAACTTGGCTCTGAATGTAATGGACATTCTGTTAGAACACATGAAGAGTGAAATATGACACCTGTGACATGGAAGAAGGACCATACCCCATTCAGAAGCATTTCTAAGAGGGCTATGGGTAAGAGGCTGGCAAATAGGCATGGCCGAGATGGAGGCTGCATCTCAGGTTTATTGTCTGATTGAACTCAGTGCTAGCCTGCCAGCCTTTATTTTTCTTTAATTAATTTCTAAGATTTGAATTCTCCGTACTCCTACACACATCCATTTATTCATGTATTTCTCCTCTCCCTCCTCTTCCTGCAGTTCCAATACTAATTTGTAATTTTTGAAGAATTTAGTATAATTATGTAATTCCCCTCCCTTTTACTCCCTCTAGCCCTCCCAGGCACTCACATATTCTCTCTCAAGATCGTGGCCTCTGTTTCTATCCTATTTGTTACATCTATACACATATCACATATGTGTATACATAGATATATTTCTAAGTACACAAACACAACATGCACAATTTGTATTATGTTGCCTATGTCTATATGGCCTCAGAGTTGACCACTTGTTTTGGATAGCCAGAAGGGGGTGTCTGGTCTAGGGAAGACCATTTATCCTGCTCTCAGCATTTCCCAGTTGTCCATATTGGTTGAGGGTTGAAACCTCATGAGTGTCTCCTCTTCCCTGTCCATTGGTGTTATTCTTGTTTTCAGTATTTATCCCACCCACACTACACTGGCTTCCATCTCCTGCCACTGTCTCCCGAGTGCTGGGATTACAGTTGAGTTGCCCACTGTGCTTGGCTTATCAAACACTTTATAAAAGCCATACTCTGGGAGAATCCTGAGACTGTACCAATGGCTACAGTCCTGTTCCAAGAATTTCATGCTTGTTGGGACTTGTGAGTGTATCCATTTGCACTTCTAATCTTGGGTGGTGATTTCTAGGGCTATTTGTATACATGAAGGGAAAGATTTAAGTCTGACTTGTATGTGCATTCTTAAGAATCTATGAAAGTTAATAATGATAGAAGGGAGGGTTGAAGTTTTGAATTGAGATGGTAGATGTTAGGATAGAAGGAAAAATGTGAGCTCATGTCCAAATGCGCAGAACATGCTGACTTCTGAGATACTCCATCACTTCTGTGTATGAAGAAAGGGACTGCCATAACCTTATTGTTACCCCAAGAAATGGTTTGTAGGGAGACTATATTAGTTACTACTTTTCATTGCTTAAAAAATTACTTAATATAGGGGAGATTTATTTGGGGGCATTGTCTGAAGGGATGGATATAGTCTGCCATGGCAGCAGATGGCTTGGGCTATCTATGATGGCAGAAACATGAAGATGCTTGCCCACATTTTCATGGACCAGGAAGCAGAGCAGGGGCCAGGAGTAGGGCCAGGCTATAGAAGTCAAGGCCCACCTCCAGTGACCTACTTCCTCCAGAGTGGTCACAGTTTCACAACCTCTCCAAACAGCACCACCAGCTGGGGAACCAAGTAGTCAAATGCTTGAGTCTTTGGGAGGCGTTTTTTCATTCAAACTTTAAGAGAATCTTTTCTTGGTATGCTCAAAAGGGAGAATTAATCTACTTTAGACTTATTCAGCTCAGTTGTATTGGAATTTTGGGAAAACAATGAATGGATTTTTAAAAGTGTAATATTTAAGATATGTTTCTACTAAAAATTGTAGTTTATCTGAAATTCAGAATTGACTGGGTGCCTATATATTTTTTATTCTTTGATATTATTATGAGCATGTTGCATTGTACATATGTGTAGGCACATGGACCACAGCACATAGGTACAGATCAGAGGATGACTTTGTGGTATCTCTTCTCTCTACCCCATCATTTGCTCAGGCCCTCATGCCCGAGAGGCAAGCACTTTACTGACAGCTATTTTTCCAGCTCTGGGAATTCTTTAGAACATGGCTCCTTTCCCACAGTTGATCAAGGTGGCTGAAGACAGACACCATTTTCTTTTTAGGCCTGTGACGGGGAAGGGACACCTCCTCTACTCCATGCCCCTTTGCTGTCAATCACCTTATTTGTTGGTCTTGATGCCCCAGAGCTGGGGCAGAGTGGGTTACTTTGGCAGGTTAGGGGCTGTTTTGAGAGCAGATTTTCCTAGCCATCTGCTGAAACAATCAGGAGGCGAAGACTCTAGAAACAGGGATTTAAAAGCCATCGTAAGAACAAACATGGAAATTATATATGTAGTAAAAGCTGATTATGAAAGATTTAGAAAACTCTTAGGGAGTGAAAATAAAAAATAAAAAAATCCAGCTGAAACCAGAGTTGGTTTCTCTAAATATTTATGTGTGCATGTCACGCATGCATGCATGCATCTATTCATTAAATTGGCATTTATTGTGTGCCTTACTTCTCTAGGCACTGGGCTTGGAACAATAGGGAAAAAAAATCAAGAGTCTCCACTCTTCCACTATCAGGAGAAACAGATTTTAAACACGAACATAAAATATCAGAAGTGAAGTGCTAAAGCTGGAAATGTTAGACCAGGTAACCACAAATTCTGGGAGAAAAAAGAGGCTAAGGATAACAAAGAACTCATTATTGAGAAGATGGATTTTCAGGTGGGGACCCAAGGGATGGGTTCTGAGGCCAGTGAAGGGCACTCTATAGGATAACATTAGTAGAAGGGTCTGGGGATGATGTCTATGAAGGCCAAAGAACAGCAGAGGGCAGAGTGACTGCAGGTCACCCAGGGTCAGCAGGGCACAGGGCAGGAGTGGGTTTTTCTTTGTATGTCATAAGGGCCACTAGAGAACTTTGCGTAGGGGGGTAAAATCATCTGGTTACCTCAACAGCATCTCCCAGTCAAGGCTTGCTGAATGTAGGCCTCAGGGCTTGGTAGGTTAAATCAAGTTAGGAGGAGGCTACTGGGAAATTCCAGGTAAAATACAACGGTGGCTTGGGCAAGGATGATGGTGGGGTAATGAAGGGTAGTTCAGCTCTGGCTTGTATTTGAAAAGTAGATCTGATAGGGGTTGGAATGAAGTGGAGGGAGGGAGAGAGAAAAATAGAGAATTTGGTGGAGAGTAGCTGGAGGAGAAGACCTACCAATGGACAAGGGGCCCAGTGGAAGGAGGGAGCAGGCTCAGGGTGACTGTCAGGAGACTGGATGGACGAGTGCAGCACCCATTATCCCCAGCAGATGTTGGTCAGACAGTCTGGAATTCAGAGAAGAGGCCTAGCTGGAGATATGAACTTGGGGTACATGCAGGTAGGGATGAAAGTCCACTGGTTTACAGCCTGGACTCCTTGACTGGACTGGTATCTAGTTCCCCAGCTGCTGAGTATGAGGACTGGTCCTGGATCACATCTGTCCACTTCCCCAGAGCTGTGCTCCACTATGTAGCCATTTTGTCAGGTAGAAAAGTAGATAAGAGGACTCACCCCTTCCCTTACAGGGGCTCTGTCTTAAAACACTGACTGTGACAATTAATGTGCTAGAACTTCGAGTATGTGTATATGCACAGGTATGTGTGCACTTATGTGTGTGTGTGTTCAAGAGGAGACTTAAAGGCTACCTCAGCTTTTATTTCTTAGGTATCACCCTACTTTGAGTTTCTCTCTCTCCCTCCCTCCCTTCCTCCTTCTTTCCCTCCCTTCTTTCCTTCCTTCCTTTCTTTCCTTTTTGAGACAGAGTCTCTTCCTAGCCCAGAACTTGCCAGGCAGACTAGGCTAGCTGAACTGCAAGCCTCACGATTCCCAAGGATCTGCTTGTCTCTACCTCCCCAGAATGAGGATACAATCATTGTGTCACAACGTTTTTCTTCTTAACATGGATTCTGGGGATTGAATTCTGGTTCTTTTGCTTGAAAAATGAGCTCTTTCCTGACTGGCTCTCAATCCTCTTGGTCCAGAATTTTCCATGGAATGAGATGGAGTTTTCCTAAAGCTGAGACCATAGATGTGCTTTTTTCCCTGGCCTCTCTGCTCACTTCACTCTATTTATTCCTACTGAGAGCATCCCCTCCACATACCACTTCTTTAAGAATCTTCGAGACTTTTCTTCTAGGGACCCTAACCTAGCAAGGAAACCTTTTCTAGTTACAAGAGAGATGTTTGTGTTATATGCCCTCTTGGGTCATTCTTCCAGAAATATTTGTTTTTTACAGGTTGTGTGTTATTTGACTGCATGATGAGTCAGGATAGATTTGAGATGCCACTGGCCTCCTGGCACCCCGTGGTTAGCAATGCAAGGTTTGTTGTGGGTGCAGGCGGGAGGGCGTGCTGGTCCTGGGGGGAGGCGAGTCATTATTTCCACCTCAGTGCATTCTAATCATACTTCCTTCTGTCAAAGCAAGCAGTACTTTCAATCTTACTGCAGGGTTTGCCTTCCACTAGGATCAGAAACAAATCAGTGTAATGTAGCTTGGTGGTAGATCATTTAGAGATTTTCATCTGTTAGTAGCCAGGGGCAGGCAGCATCTTTTGTATTTGTGCATGAATATATGTGTATACACTTTGCTTTTAAATTGTCACTGACCCTACCTCTTGTTTTGAAAGGCTGCATATTTTGCATTTTAATTTTCAAGAATGATTGAGGTCATGGATAAAGACAGAAATCATCACAGAACGAAGTTCTAATTGACAGTCTACTCAGACATCAGTTCTACCTTCTGTTTTTTTCTTTTATACTTAAAATGCATGTGTGTGTGTGTGTGTGTGTGTGTGTGTGTGTGTGTGTGTGTGTGTGCATGCTTGTGCTCATACAAGCCCATACAGGGAGAGATCATGCATATGGAGACCAGAATACAACCTCAGGTACCATTCTCGGGAATACAGTCCACATCCTTTGAGATGGGGTCTCTTATCAGCTAGGATAAACTACCTGGCCAGTGAGCCCCAGTAATTAATGATTTTCTCTTTCTGCCTGTGTCCTCAGAGCTGGGATTACAGGTGTGCATCACTGTGGTGTTGCGAATAGAAATGGCCCTCATAGACAAATGTGTCTGAATGCTTGGCCCATAGGAAGTGACACTATTAGGAAGTGTGACCTTGTTGGAGTAGATGTAGAAAGTGAGTCATCGCGGAGGGGAGGCGGGTTTGAGGTCTCATATGCTCAAGCTTTGTCCAGTTTGGGACACAGTTCTCTTCCTGCTGCCTTCAATCAAGATGTACAACTCTCAGCTTCTTCTCCAGCACCATATCTTGCCTGTCGGCCACCATGTCCTGGACTAAACCTCCAAAACTGTAAGCCAGCCCCAATTAAATGTTTTCCTTTATAAGAGTTGCTGTGGTCATGGTGTCTCTTCATAGCAATAGAAACCCTAACTAAGACAACCACCCTTGGCTTTTTATGTGGGTGCTGGGGATCAAACTCAGGTCCTCATGCTTATGAGACGAGCACTTTACCTACTAATCTTTCTCCCCAGCCATCTTTTATACTTCTTATTTGGCTTATGCATTTATGTGTAATGTGCATGCACATGAGTATGCATGTATACACATGGTGCACGTATACCCATGAGACTGACAGTGAAAGTCCTCATTGATTTCTCTTCATCCTGTTCACCATGCCAGAGCCATTCAGTTGCACCCAAGGTGGCTGATATGGCCGGTTTAGCTTTCTCTGGAGATGCTCTGCATCTGTCCTTCATGTGCTAGAATTAGAGGTCAGCCACCATGACCACCTAGCTGCAGATGCATTCTACAAATCTCAATCCTAGTTCCCATGCAACAAACATGGTACCCTCTAAGCCAGAGGTTCCCAACCTGTGGGTCTCGACCCCCTGGATGGTTGAATGATCCTTTCACAGGGGTCACTTAAGATCACCAGAAAACACAGACACTTACATTGGTCTCACTGGGGTTATAAACTGCACTTAAGGGTAGGCCATATTCCCAGTAGTGGGTGGCCAACTTGCCCCATAATGTCATATCAGAGTCCTCTCTTTCTTTCTCTCTTTCTTTATAAATATACTTTTTGTTAATCTTTTATTCTTTTATTTTCATTTATATTTTTATAACCTAAAGGTCCTTTGCATATATATATTATGGTTTCCAGTTTTGTGTTTTTATGGGACTCTTAAATGTTCAGTTCAACGAGTAGGTCTCTCTGTGTGTACCTATTTCTTGTGCCTTTTCTTGGGCTCTTTTTCTTCTGTTTGCTTTTTCCTATTCTGGTTGTTTGTTGTTTAATTTTTTTTATCTTACTTTATTATTGTTCCTCAGAAGTCCATTGTTTTCTATTTTGAGATGAAATAAGGCTGGACCTGGATGGGAGGGATTTTGGAAGGAGTAGAAAGAAGAAAAACAATAATCAGGATATATTGTCTAAAAAACATCTATTTTCAATATAAAAGAATATTTTAAAAATTATAAATTCTTGAATAAGCAACTGAAAGAAAAACATAAAATTTAATATTTCCATAATAGATTTTTCATATTATATTGAAAAAAATTTTAAGCAATTCAGAATATATATATATGTATATGGACATATTTTAAAGAACATTTTCAAGTGTAAGTATATAAAAATGTTTACATAAAGTCAAACTTGCAGGTAGAAAAGTTTAATGTTGTATTTAGTTTCTGGCCCGGCCTTTCTGGGTCTATCCCAGAGGCTCAGACCCACTCTTAGCTCTACCTTGTTTCAAATAATCATACACAGGCATATATTAATTTTATGATGATTGACCTAGGGTCCAGGCATATAACTTGCTAACTCTTTACCCTTAAACTAACCTATCTTTCTTATCTGGTTCAGCCATGTGGCTCCGTATCTTTACTTTTCTTTTTTTTTTTATATATTTAGAAAGTTTATTTATTAGAATATTTCACAGGATGTAGTCCAGCTAGTCCAACATTGTCTGTCTACAATTGAAAATTAAAAACTTCATGTTTTTCTATTCACAAGGCTCAATGTCTCAGCTTATTTGCAGTATATATCAGAATTGCTAAAGAATAAGTACTAAAGAATAAAAGAATGACCTTCCCAGCCACATTGATTCTTTCCTGCATTTCTCCTGGCATCTCTGTGGCTCTCTGCTCTGCTCTGAGATGTTCACAGAGTTTTCTTAGTCTGGTAGCCCCACCCACACTTCCTGTCTGCCTTTGGCCAATCATCATTTTTTATTAGGCGGGACAACAATTATTTACAATAGAACAGAACATTATCCCCCTATAGCTTAATATCCTAATGGAATAAATTTAAGTGTAATAAAGTTATTAAAAGATTGTTTATAGTATTTAGCTGTATGGATACTCCGCAAGTTTACCCATTCTGCTCATTGATTGCTTTATTTTGGGTCCACCCTAAATTTTTCAGAATGAATTTAATGTCTATAGATTAATGTTCATTCCCCTGCCTTATATAAAGCCTGAACAACAGACAGGACTGGAACTTGTACATTGGTGTTTATTTTAAAGAGGAGAAATTGTTCATAGCCCCACAGGGAACAGGAACAGGGCTGGGGCTTCTTGATTTCTGGTATAGCTGTCTTCTTCAGATCCCTGCCAACATGTCCTTGGAGGTTCTTAGCATCTACTGTCTACCTTGAGGGACCTCTCTACCCTGTGGATTGTAGATACCAGAGAAGGGACTGTTTTCCTTCTGTCATTCTGCCACATGCCTCAGACATCATAGCAATGGGGGGGCCAGGTTTCTGCAGGGTTCCCAGGAGCCCGAGCTCTGCTCATCTCCCCCGTGCTCGCTTCCTCTGTCTCCTTCCCTGTCTTGCTGCTTTTTTCTTTCCCTACATTTTATTTATTTATTTTTTTGAGCAAACAAGCAAACAAAACAAATGCTTGTCTCCAGAATGCGGTGATAGTATTTATGGAGTGGCGTTGGGGAAATGGATGTCAGTAAACGGATAGGTGCGAGACAAAGGATCTGGATCGGATACCCAGAACCCACATGGAAAAGCCAGATATAGTGGTATGCAGTGGTAATCCCAGCCCAGGGGGAGACAAAGTAGAAAGAACCCTGGGGTTTGCTGGCCCAAATGTCAAAGTCAAGGTCAATGAGGGTCTCGAAGTGGATAAGCATTTCTGAAGGACAGTGTTGAGGTAGACCTCTGGCCTTCACATACACAAGCACACACATGAATATGTGCCTGCTTACATGTGCACATGAGGAAACACACACACATGTGCATGCATACACACACACACACACACACACACACACACACACACACACACACTCTTCACAGAGTGTTTCCGGCACCAGTCCTTTAGTCTCTATCTATGTTAAATCTTGTTTTATCCCTGTAGGAGAAAGGAAAGAAATGAGCCCAGCCCAGCTTCCCAGACTTTTCTGCACCCTAGAACACCCTTAGTCTTTCACTGGTCACTCTAACTCACCCTCCTCTGGTTACAAGTGTGGAGGTGCTTGGCTGAGATTTGAGCGAAGCTCTCCCTGCTTTTCAGTGTTTCTACCCCTGACTTTGGCTTTTCCTATCTATCTCTTTGTTTCAATAATAAAGAGGCACATGGAAGGCTAGGCTAGGCAGTCTGAAGTGTGCAGCTCGAGGTGTCCCCCAGGGGGTCATGGCTATGTAGAAGGAAAGAACCAGCATGAGGTCAGCGTGACATGTACATCAGCTTAGGCAGCCTTCCTCTGCAGCCTGCCAGCCTCTTCTGGACCCAGGATGAGAGGGGGACAATGCGTGCTGTTTTAAGGACAGATGAAAAGAACCTTCCTACTTCCCCAATCTGGACTCCATCTAGGTGTTCCCAAGCAAATTGGTCACTTCTCTGTTGCTGTGACAAAGCCCATGATAAAAACAACCTATAGAAGAAAGCATTGATTTTGGCTTATGGTTCAGGAGGAGTAGGTATCCATAGAGCTGGGGACAACATGACAGCAGGTGGCTGCAACAGGAAGCTGGCTGATGGACATTTCATCAGCACAACTAAGAAACAAAGAAAAGAAACAAACACTAGAAATGGGATGCAGTTATACACTCCCAAAACCTGTCCCCAGCAACACACTCCAGCAGCAGGGCTCCTCATCCTAAAGCATCTATAACCTTCCCAAACAGTGTCATAAAATAGGGACCAAGGGTTCACATGTCTGAGCCTGTGGGGGACTTTCTCAACCAAACCACCACACTAAATCTCAGGAAAATGTAACTGCCAACATGACCTTGAAACTCTTTTGCAGTATGGTCTGCAGGTGTTCAGAGCCCCAGTCTGAGCTCTTTTTTTGTGGGGAAGTTTTCTGGGTTCACCTGGGGTTCAAAGTCTTTCTTTATGCAAATTTGATATACCCATCAACAAGCCCACCTCCAGCAGGGGCTCAGCCCTTTTAGACAGCCCACTGATCCTTCCCCACCACAGAAGACCAGTGTCCAGGCCCAGCCCTGTTCTCTCTGTTTTCTCTTATCTCCCTTTGTTGTATAACTTAATCATGGAGGATCTGGCCAATTTCCAAATGACAATGTTCCCCATTAGCTTTTACTGTTTGCTGCAGAATTAGGTGATTCGTTTTCTTTTTGAAAATGTCATTAACTTTATGTGTATAAGTGCTTCTCTGCATGTCTATATGTGGACCATATGTGTGTTGTGCCTTTGGAAGCTAAGAGAAAGTGTTGGATCCCCTGGAACTAGAGTTATAGGTGGTTTGGAGCCAATATGTAGGTTCTGGGGACCAAACCAGAGTTTTCTACAAGATACCAAGTGCTTTTAGCTGCTGAGTTGTTTTTCTAGCCTTATTTTAAAAAAGTTATTATGTAAGGTATTAGATATCATTATGGCATTTTTGAAGAAAATGTATTTTTATAGGTTCTCCTCTCCATTAGCTCCTCTACGCCTGCCTCTCCCCTTATTTTAAGCCAAAGCATGCTGATTTCTTAAATTCTGTGAGCCCTGAAGATGGGCCGGATATGCACAGGGAAGTCCCCCTTTATCAGGCCAGATCAGCTAAGTGTTACACAGTGGGGGATAGGTAGCTCAAACAGAACACTCTGGACACAGTGAGACAGAGCTGAGCTAAGGGCTTAAACTTTGGGGCAAACCAATCAAGAAGTACAGTATGAGGGCTGGAGAGATGGCTCAGAGGTTAAGAGCACTAGCTGTTCTTCCAGAGGTCCTGAGTTCAATTCCCATTACTCACATGGCAACTTTGAGCTGTCTATAACTCCAATCCCAGGGTTCCGATACACTCTTCAGGCCTCTGCAGGCACCAGGTGTGTGTGCATGTGGTACATAGACATTCATGTAGGCAAAGCACCCACCCACATAAAACTAGTACAATAAAAATTAATTAAAAAAAGAAGTATATCATTTTTGCTTTGAGTTTGTGGCCTTGGTTAGCCCATGAGGCTAGGTGCTTCAGTAACCACAATCTGGTATTGAAGGTTTAGAGGACTCCTGGAGAGCTACAGGTCTTTAGTCCATTGGCAGGTCAAAGAAGCTTGGATCTATGGCAGCACAGGCAACAACAGGAAGTGAAGGCAGGCAGATGGGTGGCGGGCGGGCAGGCAACATTGATTTTCTTTGAACTTCTTCATATCTAAGGAGCTGCCCACTCTGAGGGTGCCCCTCCCTTCCCTTTATAGTTAATCTTTCCAGGAAATGCCATCCCCCCCACACATTCCCATCGGTGCGTCTTAGTTAGGCTTTCTATTGCTGTGAAGAGACACCATGACCATGGCAACTCTTCTAAAGGGAAACAAGAGACATAGAATTGAGTGCCTGGGGAAAGAAAAAAATGCCAGATGGAGCTGAGGAGAACATCTAGGCAGTATGGGGCATGAGAGTGAGCAGACTATCCCATGAGCAGTGGGAACTCAGTCCTGTAGGACAATGATGTAGATGTGCTCATGCAGTCTTACTCAAAGGATTGTAAAGCAGGTTTCTGAAAGGAAAAAGCAAAGCAAAACAAAACAAAACTCTCTCATTAGTCACTGGCCAAGTGTTCAGGGGGTGATAATCACCTTCCGCTATGAGCTTCTGCACAGAGGGCCGAGCCCGAGTCAGTGGTCAGAGGCTCCTTCAGGCAGTGAGTGGCAGGCTCAGGTTTGGGAAGCTTCCTGTGAACTGTAAGCACTAAAGGGGTGAAATGTGGCAGCATCTCCCATAACCTGCCCTCCCATCTCCAGTGTTTCATGGGCTTTCAGCTACCCAGCTCCTTCCCTACAGGGCTCCTCTCGGCTTACATGTGTGTCCCTGTGCACATCCATCTGCTGTTTATGGCTCCACAGTGCCCTCCGTGTACCTTCAGTCTCTGGTGTGCTGGTCCCCATCCACACATCCATCAGAGCTCAGCAGACTGCCTTCCTGACAGCTGACTAGGATACCCTTCATAGTGCATCCCTCACAGTTCTGCCTTCCTCCCCACGCATGGCTTGTGTGCTGCTACTCCTGGGCTTGGGACCGACCCCTCTTGGTTCTCTCTGAGGTCCTAGAGATGAACACAGTTGGACTTGGCATCTGTGTCCTGGGTTGAAGCTGTCTTTGTCCTGGTCCCCCCTTTTCATTAGCAATAACAAGGAGACAAACCCCAAGTTTTCCCTTTTCCCAGGGAACAGGCTGGTTATTTTTCTTCAACCTTGTGAGATTAGGCCTGGAAGTGGTGACAGAGAGGAGGCTTGGGAGCCACAGGAGTCGGGACATACGCATGTGTACACACTCATGTACAGAAAGAACCATAGCAAAAATAAATAAATAAAAAGTGAGAAAACTCAACAGACTGAGAGAGACTGGGACCAGAAGGCAGAAGATGACAGACCGGAGAGAGAACAGAGATAAAAGGAGAAGATGGAAAGAGGGAAGACTGGGGAACGGTGAGGAAGAATACGAAATAGGGCCAAACCATGTTCTAATTGGGAAATAACAGAAATCCCTGGAGAGAGACTCTCCATCCCAGGGAAGCAGGGATGGAGACTGGAATCCTAGCTATGGATCTTATCTCTTCTCCCTCAGCTTGTCCAATGACAGAGGCAAGGATAGTGGGGTGCAGGGTGAGGGGAGCTTGGAGACTGTTGGCTTCTGTCTTGAGCCTTGTGAAGGAGCCCCTTACTCACCACCATGACGGTTGTCTGAATACCTGTAGTGACGTGTGATATTTGCAGAGTCCTTTCTGTACCCTTTTATAGGGCAGACTCTGTAAGAAATAGGTGAGAGTGCTGTGGCGCCCCCTGGGGCCCCTGTGTACATGCCTTTGGCCTTGTGAGGTTGAATTTGCAGAACCTCATGAAAGAATAATGAGTCATATCAATTTTTAAAGCTGCCTAATGTTCCTTTCAGCTCAGCTGTCTAGAAGTTTGCAAAGCAGGAGCCATGGTTCCAAGGAGA
Source organism: Sigmodon hispidus (assembly GCA_004025045.1). Taxonomy (NCBI): domain Eukaryota; kingdom Metazoa; phylum Chordata; class Mammalia; order Rodentia; family Cricetidae; genus Sigmodon; species Sigmodon hispidus. Next base: position 88,474 of record PVIH01006463.1, on the reverse strand, counting down.
AGGTCAGGAGATATGACCTAAGGTCCATAGACAGCTATTGTAACAGCCAATGCCTTAGGTAGTTCTGTGGAAGGAGCAACAGAGCCAGGAAAGGACTAATCAAAGGTCAAAGAACAGAATTCTGCAGGAATTACCTTCTTCCTAGTGCCTACAGAGAGCAGACTCAGGAGCCTAGGAAGGAGGCCTTTTGTGCAAGTGTGTCTGTGCATACATCTGTGTACATATGGGGATCAGAGTACATCCTTAAGTATTGCTCTTTAGGCACTGTTCACCTTATTAAGACAGGGTCTCTCACTGACCTGGAACTCACCAAGTTGGCTAGGCTGGCTGGCTTTGCCTTCCCAGCACTGGAATTCCAAAATTCCTGGATTTCTTTTTAATGTGAGTTCTCCAGACCTAACACAGATCCTGACTACCTCCCTCTAGTCCTAGGAATGATTTCTGAAAATATATTCTCTGATTAAATCCTTTTCCACAGATAGCATTTTCATAACACACTTGATACTCTATGTTTCTGTTACTAAACTGTGTCTTTGTGGTGTCCCAGCCCCAAGCTCAGCATCTTGCATTCTGCCTGGAGATGTAGGGGCTCAGCTCATCAGATTGCATTCTATCCGCTGGTTCCTTGTGAAGCCTGTCAGTAGGGGGCGCAAGGAGAAGGCATTTCTGATGCTCTGGTGGGCAGATCCCTAGCAGTGCTTCCTCACTGGAGCAGAGCCTGCCACATCCACACAGAGGTTGGGATTTTTTTTCTCAGCGGCTCTCATGTAACCCATCTCACATGACAAGGTCCTTGCTTAAAGACATCACCACCCAGCCAGGTGTCATCTAAATCCCATTCCTGAGGTCTTCCTCTTTAGGCTTAAAAAATGTTTTATTTGTATATATATATATATATATGTTCATCTGTGAGAGTAGATGCCACATGTGTGAGGGTGCATGAAGAGGCTGGAAGAAGATGTCAGATCTTTCTGGAGTTGATGTTACAGGCAGTTGTGAGCTTCTTGGCATGAATACTGGGAATTGAACCCCGGTCCCACAAAAGAGCAGCAAGTGCCTTAACCATGGAGCCATCTCTCCAGCCCCTCATCTTTATACTTCTGAAATGCATTAATTCTTGTAGTTTCTCAGCATTCTCACAGCTTTAGACTTGTATAGGATGACTGGCTTCTCTGGTTTTCCTGGGACTTGGGGGTTTAGAATACTGTAATTGAGGTGTCCTGAAATTCAGAACATCCCTTGTCCCTACAAATTAGGAAAGTTGGTCACTTCAGGCTGAAAGAGCTCATGGCTTCTCCCTTGGGCACCTTGTTAACGAGTTTATATCATGATAACAATGATAAATTAGTATGCAATTTCTTGGTCAAAATCATCAATATGATTTCTATTTCCTGACTTGAACTGATGTATCCTTGTCTCTAACTCTTAGGAACTATGTTGAGCCGGACAGCATCTTCTAATTAAGGGCAGAACCTAAGGTGTTCCAGAGAGGGGAGTCCTGGGGATTTTGCTGGTTTTTCAGGCACTATTGCTTCAGTGCAGTAGTGGCATTGTGAGAAAAACAAACTAAAGTGACACAAAACCCTGAATGGGCTGAGGATGGAGCCTAGCTGGTGGAGAGCTGGCCTAGTGGGCATCATGCCCCAGAGGCTTCTCCCAAGTACTGTGGTGCCACATGCTGTAATCCCAGCACTTGGGAAATGGGGATGGGGGGACCAGAAGTTCAAAGTCATCCTTGGTAACATAGTGAGTTCAAAAACCAGCTTTAGATTCATGAGAGCCTGTCTCAAAAGAACAAGCAAGCAAACCTGGCTTCTGTACAGCATCTTTATGCCCATCCCAGCATCCACCTGCCTCCTCCCAGTTGTATTTTATAGCTGGTCTTCACGCAAGCCCATCATCTCTACATTCACGAATATGGAAGAGGGGGAGATGATTTGTTTAAATCACCCAGACAGTCACAGATGTCTGAGTTTTAAACTCAGTTAAAAAAAAATTCCAGGGGCTGGGGAGATGGCTCAGTGGATAAAACACTTGTCTCACAAGCAGGAGGAGCAAAACTTGGATCCCTTGTGTCCACATAAAAAGCCAGTGTGGTAGCCTGTTTGTAATCCCAGTCAAAGACAATGTGGCTAGCAAAACTAACCAAATAAGTGAGCTCCAGGTTTAGCAAGACCCTGCTTGTGTGAACAAAATGGAGAGCAGTTGAGGAAGACATCTGATGTTCATCTCTGGCCTACCCACATGTACACACACATACAAACATTCACACACACACACTATACCACATGGCACTTCCCCACATATGCAAACATGCAGTACACATGCAGAAAAGAAAAGAAAGTTCTACTCTTTCTTTTAACCTTAGGGCATTTCTTGTATGGAGTTCAATGGTTGACTTTCTTTCACACCCCTTTGCCACTTCCTTTAGCCTCTATGCCCTGACCTTTGGACCTTGCTTAGTCCTGTGAATGAAATGCACCACAGGAACACATGGGCTAGGGAAATGAGACTGAGTCCTGTGCAATCCACTGGATATGGCCTTAATGCTGGCACAGCTCATATTTTCAGTGGATTTGCATTTTAACTAAAAGCTCTCTAGAACCTTGGCCTCAGACCTGGTGTACTTAAAAGGCATTTCCCATAACACTCAATTTTATTAATACCATAAAACACTCTTCACTAAATCATTGGATCATTTCATATGCAGCAAACACCCTGTCTGGCCTGCTGCATTTGAACAATGTGGAAGTGTTCCTGTAAATGATGAAACTGGATAGCACTGGAGAGGGTTCACCTAGAAGGTGGAGACTGTTCTGAGAAGGTATCTGAGGTCATCTGCCCAGCACTGCCCAGCATCACCCAGCACAGAAAACCATGAAAGTCTTGGTGGTACCCCTGCTCCCAGACAGCTTATAGTTCAAAGAATGAGGAAACCAGAGGAGGCTGTTGGAGAAACAATATGATGCTTTAAGTGGCAGCAAAGATTTGGAGTTATCAGGGTAGAAAACTGCTAAAAGTGTGGTGCTTGAGCAAACTACCTTGTGTGTGTGTGTGTGTGTGTGTGTGTGTGTGTGTGTGTGTGTGTGTGTGTGTGTGTGCAGGCTAGAGGACAGCCTCGGATAATAGCTACCTTTAATGGTTTTAAACACTAACTATTTATTTTGTGATTTTTCTGGACTTGTTCATTTTAGCCAGGGGATTCTTCTGCCCCACGTGGTGTTGGCTAGGGCCACTCATTCAGTTGAAAGCTCAGTCGGGACCATAGAATTCAAGACACCAGTCCACACATATCAGGTGCTTCAGATGAGGATCTAAAAATGTCAGAAGTTTAGCTAGGCTTTCTTCTTCTCTGGCTGGCTGCTCCTCATCATATTTTTAGACAGCAACTAGATCCTAAAAGAAGGAACACAAGAGCTATCAGGTCTTTTCTGGCTTAGAGTTCAGAGTCTATAGAGCATGTAGTTTCTGTATTTGTATGTGTATAGCCATGTGAACATGTATGTGCTCCTTTGTACACATATATATGGAGGTTAGAGCGCAACCTTATTGTGTGCTCAGGAGCCCTTCACCTTGTAGCTTTAGAAGGCTCTCTCATTGGCCTGGAACTCAGCAGTGGGGTGGGCTGGCTAGCCACCAGGGGTATTCTTGTCTCTACCTCCCCAGCACAGAGGTTGCAAATATGTGCCCTTTCTCCTGGCTCTTTTTACATGGGTTCTGAGAATTGATCCCAGATTCTCCTGATTGCATAAGAAGTGCCTTACCAACTAAGATGTCTCCCAAACCTCTGTTTTTATTATATTTTATAGGTTGGACAAGTCTCAGGGACAGCTGAGATTTATAGTGGGGAGGGTTTGGCCTCTATTACAGATAGAAGAATATGCAGACTAGAGTGACCATGTTGACAGTTGTCATCTTTATAGACAATCAACTGCCACTACATGTGGAGAGATACACTTGATATACAGAGTGATGTCCACAGCCACAAAGTTGGCATTGACCTTGGCCATGCAGCAGTTGGGGTATTCATGTAAATGGACAAAGCCCTGGAGGACTGAAGTGGGCCTTTGCTTCTGTTGAGAACCTTGATCTTTGCTAGATGCTCTAATCGTCTCAGCTTCAGGAAGGGGAAAAGAAAGCAGTGAGCTTGTGTCTAAGACAGCTCATATTTAAGAAGTGAGAAGAATGGGCAGTTGTCAGGATTTGAAAACATTCCTTTAAGTTTTATGTGCTTAAATGCTGAGGAACTTGATACATTTTGTTTCCTCCATAAAGCTCCAATCTCTTAGATGAGCATCTTCACCAAACACTGAAAACAAAAGGCATATGATTACCATGGTGACAGCTGATGCTTCTCACTCTGCCTATGTGAGCTCACAGACATGACGAGTAGCACTTGTGTAGGCTGAAGTGCTAGGCTCAGAAAACCCTGTTTATTGCTGTGAAAATTTTTTAATCAGTCTGCGCTGATTAAAATAACATTAAGATTATTAGAAAATTAAACACTGTCCAAAGGTGCCTAGAAAAGTATCACTTGAGAATCTGGGTTAGGAAAAGTGTGTTGGGGCCTTGTGGTAGCTGATTTGGGTTCATTTGAGTTCACACCTGGGAAGAGAGGCCCTCAACTGAAAAATTGCCTCCATCAGATTAGCCTGTGGACATGTCTGGGGAACATTTTCTTGATTTTTGTTTGATGTAGGAGGGCCCAGTCCACCGTGGATGGTGCAATCCCTAGGCAGGTAGCCTGAGCTGTATAAGAAAGGCAGCTATTTGAGAGACAGACCAGGAAGTAGACAGGGAGCAGTATTTCTACGTGGTTTCTGTTTGAATGCCTCTTTGAGTTCTTGCCTGACTTCCCTCAAAGGTGGGTTGTGACCTAGAAGTGTCAGATGAAATAAGTCCATTTCTTCCCAAGTTGCTTGTGGTCATGGTGTCTACACAGAAGCAGAAAGCAAGCTAGAACACGGCTGTAATCCATATGAGAAAAGTGTGATAATAGAGTCTCTGCTTTTCATAATTTCTCTTCTTTCTGAGATAAGATTTTTTGTAGCCCATGCTAAAGCTTGCTATATGCCTTCCAGCCCTGTTGACTCCACTTCCCAAATGCTGCAATTACAGGTGTGGAGGAGCGTATGGCATTCAAGGTGCAACCTACGGCCTCACCCTTGCTCTGCAAACTGAGTTACCTTCCCAGTCCAACCAGGCTTTTCTTGCCTTAACCTTCTCTTGCCCCAGTATAAACAATTTCTTCTGTAATGTGCAGGGACTATAGAGATGACAAAGAAAAAGATGCTACAACCTTTAAAAAGACACTTGAGGCTGGACCATGATCATTCTCAGTAAGGTTTGAATACTTTTCAATTTAGGGCAGTTTACATCTAAGAAACTTAGTTTCTTCATATGTAAAAAGGGGCCAGTATCAACAATAAATAAAACAATGGCTCCAAGAGTTGTTTAGAGTGAATACTTTTGCTGTGTCATGTGGTAGAGTCTGGAAAGACACTCTACTGTTGGTTTGGACTCTTAAGTTCAGAAAAGGAGCTCCTGCAGTCTGAATGAAGGGGAGGCTTGAACTGGGAAACAGGAAGTGTGGAGGGGCTGCTATGTAGTCCTCTTATGGGAGAGAGTGTAGAGGCTGAGATGGCCGCAGCAGTGGGCAAAGGAGACATTTAAATGATTGGCATAAAAGATAAGCACAAAATGAAAGATCACAGAATTCAGGCACAAGAGTGGGGATTGCGCCTCCCTATGATCTAATTTTATTTTCCAAATGTCCTCAGGAAATCTCACACGTTCCAGATACTCTGAGTTTGTATGATGTACCTTGCTCCCTGGACTGGATCCATGTCAACTTCCTTTCTTCTGTCTTTTTCCAAATTGCAGTCTCATCTACACCCTATAGTGGGCTGTTTATTTCCAAATGCAATTAAAAGACTGGGCCAAAGAGCAAATGGAGCACATCCTGCCAATTCTACCTGCAAAATGCATCCTATTTGCTTAGCTGTGTCTAGGAACTGGAGTGACCTGGAAAGGAGAGGGCAATAGAGCTTGGGTGGTGACAGGTCATCCATTACCTAGTGGGGAGCTGGGAAAGACAAGCCATGGACCTGTTTCATGGAGGAATGAAGCCAACAGGGATTCAGGACTGATAACCACGTTGTAAGCCTGGGCCGTGACTCACATTTGGAAAGTCTCCCAGCCAGTAACTCACATCACTGTTTGGACAGGCCTGTGGGTGGTTGGAGAAAATGTTGATGTTGATATTTTATGCACAAGGGAATAAAATGGAAAGAAAGGGACTTATTTAGAGGCACAGAGTGAGAGAGAGGTGGGTGGTAAGTGGAAACGCTTTCATGCTTCTGTTGGAGATGCTTGCTGTTGTTGATTCCGACCTCTCATCTTGTCCTGTCGATCCTGGATCAGGACATCAACAGCTGGAAACCACTGGGGAGGCCAGTTTGTGAACATGTGCATGTGTACACATGTGGAGGCCAGAGGAGGATGTTGGGTGTCTGAATCAATCACTCTAGTCCACCTTATTCCCTAGAGACAAGGTCTTCCTGGAGATAGGCTGGCAGCTAGCGAATCCCAGCAATCCTCCTATCTCAGTTCCTTCCTCTGGCTTTTGTGCTAGGGTTACAGGCTCTTAAGGATTAATATTATTTATTTATGCAATTTATATAAATCAAATTTATACAATTTTATTTATTTTTCATATATATATATATATGAGTGTTTTTCCTGCAGGGTTATGTGTGCAGTGCCCATGGAGGCCAGAAGAGAATGTTGGATCCTCTAAAACTGAAATTGCCAAGTGTTGTGAGCTGTGCTAGCAATTGAACCCAGATCTTCTGGAAGAGAAGCTAGTGTTTTTAACCACGAAGCCAGCTCCCAGCCTCGATTTATCTTATTTTAAATTATATGCATATTCACATCTATGTGTGGGTATGTGCCTGTATTTGCAGTGCCTACAGAAGCTGGTGTTCGATGTCCTGGAGTTAGATTTCAATGCTCCAGCCTCACTGTGAGCCACCCATCTTTGATGCTGGGACTGAACCTGGGTTCTCTACAAAAGCAGTATGCATTCTGTTTCAGTTATGGATTCTATTGCTGTAAAGGGACACCATGATCACAGCAACTCTTACAAGAAAAACATTTAGTTGGGGTGGGTTATACTTTTAGAGGTTGATTCCAGTATCATCATGGTGGGACACAGTGGTGTGCAGGTAGATGTGGTGCTGGAGAAGGAGCCAAATGCCCTACATCTTATCTCATGGGCAACAGGAAGTGGTCTGTCTCACTGGGTGTGGCTTGAGCATATAAGAGAACTTAAAGCCCATCTCCACCATGACATATTTCCTCCAATGAGGCCACACTCACTCCAGCAAAGCCACACCTCTTAATAGTGCCACTCACTTTGGGGCCCATTTTCTTTCAAAGCACCGCACACTCAAAAATGCCAAGTCAGCACTCCCTACTCTCTCAATCAGATTTTTCTATGGATGTGGGAGATTTGAACTCAGAGAGAGAATCTACACTGACCGACAGGACGGAGGTAAGGTGGGATTCTCTATCACTGTGTTTGTTTCCCCATGACCTCTCTTCCGTCCACTCCTTAAGCAATGATTATTCCTATGGTTTGATCATAATCTCTCTTTTGTCTTTCTCCTTGTCCTCACATGGATGATGTCATTCTCTGCTAACAACCTTTATCAGTAGTTGTGAACCTGTGTCTCATGCCAACCCAAGTTCAACAGATGCTGCTGAGGATGACTCAGAAAGGGAAACTAAAGACGGCTGGGAGTGGTGTCTGTTAGTTCAGTCAGCATTCATACAGCTAATTTATCCGAAGGCTTGTGCCTAGAGCTCTGGAGTCTCAGTTGCCAAAGCTGTAGAATCAGCCTCATGATGAATGATAAAACATACATGACAGAGCTTTCTTCAGTCATTAAAAAAAAAGCTGTCTTAGAGACCATCATGTTCAGTGATACAACCCATGTATAATAATATAAAAGTTGCATAATTTATATGGATCATAGATTTGATACACACACACACATATATATATATAAATTCTGGAGGTATAATATCTTATTCTCAAGTTATACTATAGAGCCATAGTACCAAAAAAATCATGGTATGGGCACAAAAGCAAATATATAGATAATATAGGATCCTCCCTCTCTTTCTGTGTGTGTGTGTGTGTGTGTGTGTGTGTGTGTGTGTGTGTGTGTTCCTTCTGATGCAGAAGAAATATCTGGGGAAGAAATGGAGACTATTAGTATCAACATTCCCCATGGTTCTTGCTATTTTACTAAGTATCTAATATTTTATTAAGTAAAAGGTAACTTAAGCTTTTTTTTCTACTTGTGGTAAATATCATTTCGCCCAGACATTTCTCTCTTTTTACAACTTGCTTCTTTGAAATAGATTCCTAGTGATGAAATCCTCAGTTCTAGGAAAATTACTATTTTATGGCTTTGTTTCATACAGTTAAGTCACCTTCCAAATACAACCAAATTGTAACCAGCATGCATACTCACAGACTTAATCAGAATCTGGTTAGCCTTGAGAATTATCGTTATTTTTGCTAATGTAATACGTGCAAAATGATGCTTAATGAGTATTTTAATTTGTTTTCCTTTGATCACAGCAAGGTGGAACATTTTTGCATATGTTTATTAAGCTCAGTGTCTTTTGCATAGACGATCGAATCACACTCTCTGCTCATCCATCTATGGAACATCTCTTTTTCATGAGATAATTGTGCATCTTTATACAATATAATTCATTTCATGCTTTGTTTTCCTTTTAATTTTTATACTTTTGAGTATTAAAAATCAACTTTTGTAGCATTAAATTAGATTTTCTCCCTTAACATTAAGAGAACTTAATGTCTGAGTATAGTTAAACATATTTAGTGTTATTATTTGACATGTTTTATAAAATTTAAAAGATATTTACTCTTTTGGTAATACAAAATTTTGATTTACGCTGTAAATAGAAGATATAAACAGGTTTAAATTTTCTAAACAGATAGAAACAAACTACCTTTTAATGGTGTTTTTAAATCTGAGTGTGGTGGCATACATCTCAATCACAGCATGTCAGAGACAGAAGCAGAGTGACTTGAGGCCAGCCTGAGCTACATACATAGCAAGTTCCAGGTTAGCTGGGGATGCATAGTAAGACCCTGTCTAAAAATGTTTTTGTGTATGTATATGTGTGGTGTGTAGGTATGCATGTTCACTTGTGTGTGGACCCATATGTGTACATGTGCATGTGGAGACCAGAGACTGAAGTCATGTGTTTTCTTCAACTGCTCACTTTATGTATTGAGGCTACCAGGATCTGTAGCTGGGCCTTGTGTTTGCTAGTCCTGACTAGTCTTAGCCAGATTGCCCTGGATATTCTAGCTTCATCCCCTGAGCAGTAGGATTAGAAGCCAGCCACCAGGCATATTTAGCTATTTTTAAAACATGTATTTTTTAAGTGTGTGTCTCTCTGTGTGTACATGTATGCTGCTTACAGAGACCAGAGAGGGTGTCAGATTCCCTGGAGTTGGGATTATAAGCAATTGTGAATCACCTAATATCAATGCTCAACTATTTCCGTAACCCAAAGTCTTAGGTGTAGTTACTTCAGCAAAATCACTTTGGCCACTCGAGGTAACATAATCACGGGTTTTGGACATGAGGATGGTGACCACTAATCTGCCCACTATATATAGCACTAGAACGTCATTTGAAATTCTGTTAAACAATGTGAAGGGGTATCAGCAGTACTGACCTTCATTGCCATATTTATGTTTCTGGTGCAGTCCTGTCTTCATGGAGATTACCTGGTGTCAATTTGAGGTTTGATTTTTATAATTTTTAACAGCGCCATTCCACCAACTAACTATTCACCCTAAACTGTGTTACCGATGTGCACAGGACTTTCTCTTGTGCATATTCTTCCTGAGTATATTTTCCTAGCCAGTTTTTGCTTGATGTCCTTAATTTTTTATGAAACTATATTCCCTGATGTAATATCAATTTGGCATCCACTCTACAAGGAGAAGCATATGTTGGCAATGCATGGTGTGATGAGAATATTGCTCCTAGGGAATCAGTTCAGCTGAACCATATTGAGAAACCCCCATGTTCATTATTTATTTGAAAAGATACAAAAATGCTGAGCTCTGAGGTGACCTTCTGAGCTGAGCAAAGGCTGCTGATGCTATATGTGACCTACTTTGCTCAGTGTCCTGAGCAGAAGGACACCCAGTGGCCCGGTGGGCTGCCCTGGCAAAGCGAAGTGGCATATGGGCCTGGAATTGAGAGACAGTTTTGCCTAGGGACCCTGTGCAGACCTTCTTCACAAATGACTGATTAATTTCTACTTCAGGGAGGTTGCAGTTTGAGATCTGCTTCCTTTTAAGTCTGATATTCATCTTGAAAACCAGCTCTTGATACAAAGGATAATCTCAGAACTCACTAATGGGAGACCTGGTCCAGCCTTCAATGAAAGGAGGCAGCTCAGTCTCTTGGGGCATCATTTCCTGTAGGTTGGAAACAGGTAGGCGAGAGGACTGACCTTAGTCTTCTAACTGATGGATATTTTTTTAAAAATTACAATATAAAACCAGGTGTAGGGGGACATGCTTATCATTTCAGTACTTGGGAGGTATAGGTAACAAAACCAGGAGTTCAGCATCATCTATGGATATATAGCAAGTTGGAGGCCAGCTTGGGCTACTTGAGACCCCAAACCAACCAACCAACCAACCAACCAACTCAACTAATCAACCACCCACCCACCCACAAAATAATACATCATTTTAAATGGTCAAAAAGTCATCCATCTTTTCAATTCCTCAGTTTTTTTTTATTTTTAAATGTGAGTAAATGTGCACACCTGTTTGTGTGTGGGGTGTCTATGCATGTATGCATGTATGTATGAATGTACACGTGTGTGCATTTGTGTTCATGTGGAGGACAGAGGGCACTCTTGGTGTCTTAGGCAGGAACCCTCCAAGGAGGCTGCTTTCTGGCCAGAGAGCCCCAGGTCTCTGCTGGTCTCTGCTTCCCTAGCTGTTTCTTACATTGCCTCTGGGTATCAAGCTCAAGTCCCAGTGTTTATAAAGCACTGACTCAACCATCTTACAGACTCAGTTTTCTTCTTTTCTAGGTAACATTGTTTCTAGAGCAACATTTAAGAAGCACAAGATCTTTTTGACCTTTAACTTCAGAATACCTTTGCTTTTTGAGCTAATTAGCATCCCAGCAGCAGAATCTTGCAAAGCTTCAGAATCTTGTGCTCTAAGAAGTGCTAACAAGTGCTTGTTTTTTTCTTCTGTGTTATAAATATCTAATATTCAAAATCATACTAATTTTCTCATTTTTAAGATTTATTTTTTTTTATCTATGTTTGTGTCTCTGTGTGTATATACATGTGTATGAGTACCTGAGATGGTCAGAAGAGAGTGTTGGAGGCCCTGAATCTGGCATTACAGGAAGTTGTGAACTACCAGATATGGATGATAGGAACTCTGGGCTCTTGTATGAACAGTGAATGGTCTTCACTGCTGATCTGTACATTGGCGATCCACATGTTGCTTTTTGAATACTGGATCCTCTAGCCTGTGCTTCACAGGAGGCATTTGCCACAGAAGCATGAGGAAGTCGGTGGCTAACCCTCATGAAGTGTGGCTGGATGTGTTTTGCCAAGGCAGTCCACCTTCACTGATGCAGTCATTCATTCCTGCTTTCCTCTTATTATTGGAGTCAGCATCCGATTCTGAGCCCTAACAGCCTAAGAGACCAGGATTGGCTCCACCCCCTCCATAGATCAATTAAAGAAACAAGAATGGTGGAAAATATGGGAAAAAAGATTTATTCACCGTGGCCACATTTCAACGAGGAACAGAGAGGCCCAGTGACTTCCACACACGCTATCTTCAGGGTCTTCATAGGAGGTTCAGATTTAAGTCAACAGGTGAGTCGTCCTATCCTGGTCAAGGTGTGGTCACATCCATCACCCTCAAAAGTCCAGCCTTTCCTGCAATGTGGTTTGACAGCTTGTCCAAACCTTGTGACATCTCTTCCTGGAAGGCAAACTCTTTGGCTGACATCAGCCTTTTCCTTCTCACAGCATGAGATTTTGGGAAAATTCCAGCCCCGTAGGTTATGTTATCTCAATGTTCTGACGTCCAAAAAAGAAGGACACAGACCTTTCTTCAGAATTTCTTTATTCTTTTCACTCTGTGCAGGGATACCTCCAGGAATTTGGTCTTTGTAGTCTGGGGACTCTATTGTCTGGGGGAGCACGAGTAGCCAATGAGATTCAGAGGGTAGCTCTGAGAAGCCAATGAGATTCAGAGGGTAGTTCTGAGCAGCCAATGAAATTCAGAGGGTAGCTCTGAGCAGCCAATGAAATTCAGAGGGTAGCTCTGAGCAGCCAATGAGATTCAGAGGGTAGTTCTGAGCAGCCAATGAGATTTAGAGGGTAGCTCTGAGCAGCCAATGAGATTCAGAGGGTAGCTCTGAGTAGCCAATGAAATTCAGAGGGTAGTTCTGAGCAGCCAATGAAATTCAGAGGGTAGCTCTGAGCAGCCAATGAGATTCAGAGGGTAGCTCTGAGTAGCCAATGAAATTCAGAGGGTAGTTCTGAGCAGCTGGCGTCAACTGAGCTCATCAGATCTGCAGTACTTCCTGTGGCAAGTTCCCCCTTCGAGTCCACCAAGCTACTTGATATCAGGTACAAACATTGAACCCGTGGGTGAGTCCAGCCCGGTGTGGGGCTAGTAATGCGCCAGGCTTTCCTCAAACTTCAGTTTTCCTTTGTTCCTCACATCTAAAATTCTGGCCTCCTCCAGTCAGGTATTGGAGGAGAAAGCTACTTGTCTGGTCAAGGCTCTCCCTGAGCAGTTGTCAGAAATTATCACCCATCATTTCCTGCACTCAGGAAATGAACAAGCAGCCTGCAGACTCTGGGGACATGACATTGCCTTGGGTTTGTGTACTGGGTACTTTTTGTGAACAGTCCTGGTGGAGAGTCACCTGGAAGAGTGCAGAATCTGATTTTGAATTCAAACATAAAAACAGTTTTAGTGGTGGGGTGCTAATGGTAACAGCAGGACACATACCTCACTGTTGCTTTGCTTAGGTGGGAAATTAGCTTCCGAAAAGGCATTTAGCCAAGTGATAAAAAATGTCCTAAGATTAGGAAATCAAAACTGGATATAATTTTTTCCTTTGAGGGTTGAATAGAAAGCAGGAGCAATTTCTTTTACATTAAAAATATGTATTTCACATTATGAAACCGATTTATGCATATTTAAAATTTTGGAGTCGGCTATGATTTAGGACTCCTGTTTTTTTGTTTTTTTATCAGCTTAATGGTTGTGGAAATGTTTCTAAGTCTGTTGTTTTAGTTGATATATTTGTGTGTGTGTGTGCGTGTGCTCATGTGCACACACATGTAGAGGCCAGAGGTCAGCATTGTGTGTAATTCTTAGTTGCTTTCCATCTTATTTATTTATTTTTTGAGACAAAGCCTCTCATTGAACCTGGAGGTCACTAATCCTGCCAGGAGTCTCCTGTCTCCAGCTCCATGGCACTGGGATTGCAGGCACATGCTTTCACAGCCAGCTTTTTCTTATATGAATTCTAGGAGAATTGAACTCAGATCCTCAGGCTTGTGACTGAATCATCCCTCCCCCAATGCCTGATCTAATATGACCTAATATCTGTACTATTCTGTAGGGACACAGGATGATAATTCGATAGATATATAATTGAAGGAAGTAGCATTTTCTTCTCTCCAAACACATTGTTTTTATGTGTTAGGAGACAGTGTCTTACTTTCTAGGTGTTTAAAAAATATATCATAAGTTGTTATAGACTTCTGACCAACTCTGTTGTGGTGCACTGGTAACAGTTGCTCACGTGATAACTATGCTTGAGTGCATGGCTCCGAAGGCCTAGCTCCGTCCCTACTTTCTGAGTCTTGAGTTGACACCATTCTCTTTTTTGCTATGTAATTGGATGAATGTCTCTCAATTTGTGTTGTCTGCTCACACTCTCTGAGATAACTCACATCACTGCTCTTCTTCATTTGCTAAATGCCAGCCCTTATAATGGCTGATATTATTGCTTGATGGTTGGAGCAATGAGATGGGAAATCTGTATTTTGAATCTTGGTCTAATCAGTCAGATTGGGCTCTTCAGTGGGGGGTGAGTAAGGGAATCTATTCCATCTGCTGGGCTTCCACAGAGAAAATATGGTCTTCAGAAGGAGATCTCAGAGCCTGGGACCATCAGCTGGCAGATGCCCTGGCTGGCAGCCCCTGGTGAAAAGAATACTGGACAAAGGAGACACTTAGAGCTGTTCTTCAGATGAGGAGACCTACAGTCTCCATGGAGAAGAAAGGGGAAGCCAGTGTTGTTGGATAGTCTTGACTTTTGGAAAAGGCTGCTTTAGAATATGCTGGAGCAAGAAGAAATCTCAGTCTGAGGACTGAGGACAGACCAGAGTGGCTGAGTGATCTCAGTTGACAAGCCAGATGGGACCTGAGGTACCAGATGCAACAGATGCTGTGAATTTTGTGGTTCATTTTCCTTCCAGGCCAAGAAGGATATGGTGGGGTTGAGTTTACATCTCAAGTGATGTGCTGAAGAAATGTAGGAATGTGGATATCAGGGAAAAACTCTCTTAAACCATTTTTAGGCCATATGTGGTGGGAGGCTGAGCCATCAAGACTGTAGCAGTAGGTTTCCATCATGACCTATAATGACACAGAGACTTACTACTTATGAAAGCTTAGCCATATCTTAGGCTTTCCCACAGCTAGCTTGTATAACAAATTAACCTGTTTATATTAATCTATGTTCTTCCACATGGCTCAATACCTCATCTCCATAGTGTATATCCTACTTCCTCTACATCTGGGTGGTGATACCACCTTTCTTCTTCCCAGAGTTCTCTCTGTCCCGTAAGTCCTGCCTAACTCCCTCCTGCCTAGCTATTGGCCATTCATCTCTTTATTACCCCAATCACAGCAATACATCTTCACACAGTGTACAAATATCTCACAATACAGCCAGTTACAGTGTGAGAGAGTGGGCCGAGGGAATGGCTTTATAAAGGCTCTGGCCGCTGAGCCTGATGGTCTGAGTTCCATCCCTAGACCTACAAACTAGAAGGAGAGAGCCAGCTCCCACAAGTTGTCCTCAGACCTCCACAGGTACACTGTGTCTTGTGGGTACACGTGGGCATGTGCGCGCACGCACACACACACGCGCACACACACACACACTGACATGCTCTCACACACGTACATATGCCCACACTTATACACTGGCACACACACACACATATATACTTACATATACATTTTATATATGCCCACACTTACACACTGGAACACATTCTCTTTCTTACACACACATACTCATATACACACTCACACACATGTGATATGCCTACACTTACACGTACACACTGTGACATGTGTGACACACTTAAACACACACTGACATGCTCTCACACACATGTACATGTGCCCAAATTAACACACTGGCACACACACATATTCTCCCTACACTTAAACACATACACACATACCACATGAGTGCCCATACTCAACTCCTCCCCCACCTGCCTCCATAAACTCACACATGCATACATGAATGCACATACATGGAACAGAAATTGAAGAAAGAGACCTAGGAGATGTCTTAGTGGATAAAATGGCTTATCATACAAGTATGAGAAACTGAGTTCAAATCCTCAGAACCCATGTAAAGCCAGACTTTGTAGAACACATCGTAATTTCCATGCTTCTATGGTAAAGCAGGGTGTAGATAAAATTCTTGGAAACTATGGGCTAGTTAGCCTGGCACATGCTGTGTCAGAGGAACAAGACTGTCTCAGACAAGGTGGAAGGTAAGCATGGACACCCACAGCTATTCTCTGATTTTTGCACACACTCCATGGCATGTGTGTGCCTGCACTTACATGAACATGAATATACACAAACACATACAAATACAATTCTCTCTCATGCACATGTATAAAATGACTTCTCTATTCTGTATACACACATTGTGTGTGTATATATATATATATATACATGTATCATACATACATTTGGAGTTTTTAAAGAGAAAGGTGAAATTAAGGAAAGAATAAGAGAATTAAAAGAAGATGGTGGTCAAGATAAGTTAGCTGCTCACGTGGAGGCAGGAGAATTGCTGGGGAGCCAGGAGTTGGGAGCAGATTTTTTTTTTGTCACTAATTCCCTTAGGTGTTTGCTTGAATTCTCTTAGGCTTTGCAGATGGCTTTTGTTTCCTGGGAATGCCCTTGTGTGCTTTTTCTCTGGTTTGGAGTAACCCTCCAAATGAGAAAGTGTGCTGGCCCACAGCCTAGAATATGTCACAACCTGCTCAGCCTTGCCATGGCAGGGCACAGCTTGCCTGGTGCTGTTGGAAAAACTCATCAGGTATCTATCCTATGCAGGCATTGAAGCCTTCCCTTGAGGGGTCAGAACAGGCTCAGCTGTGGCCACTGCACTCACAGCTGGAATCACAGAAGAGGCTGGAGGTTGTTATGGATTGATATGAAACATCCTGACATGCTCATGATTTTATTTTTCCTTCTTTAACAGTAGGTCCCCAGCTTGTTGCACTGTTTTGAAATTGAGGATTCTTTAGAGGCAGAAACTGATTGGTGGAAGGTGGCTACTAGTGGGAGGGACTTTGGAACTTGTCCCCACCCCCGATCCCAGTCATGATCTCTGCTTCTTGGTTCCTGCCACAGGCTCCCACCACTATAAACTCCCTAATGCCTTCTCCAAGATGATGGAGTAAATCTTTTGAATCTGTGAGCAATAAAACCCTGTGCTTCTGTAAATTGTTCCTCTTAGATATGTTGGTATCAGTGATGCTGAAGTAACTGAGACGGTGGCCTACAGTGGTCGGTTCTGCCCCTCCCTGAGCGCTAACTGGCAGTGTCTGACCTCTCCCAGTCTCAGTTTCCCTACCTTTGATTGCCATCATGAGATTCTTTATATTCACCAGTGTTTTCCTAAGGAGTTGCTAGGATAAATTGTATAACATTTAACTTTCAGTAAATAATAAATGCTAATATTCTTATTATTCATGTCTCAAATACACCATCATGATTTCATCTGTATTAATTCCTATATAATTTGCTTTCTCGGCGTGAAGGCATTTGAATAAGCTCTAGATTATCGGGCAAGCTTTCTGCTCAGGTCTATTCAAGATCATTCTAGCCATTAGAGAAGTATCTGGAAATGGAAGTTTTTAAGAGCAGATGGAGACAATGACACCTTGTGGAGGTGAAAAACAAAATAGACGGGGGTGGTGATGGTGTATGATCAGTCACTCCCTGGAGAGGGCCATCTGTGTTCTTTCAGAGACAAGTCCCCATAGCCCAGGAGAGCTTCTGGTTTCATATCCTGGCAAGTGAAGAAAGGTGGAAGAAGGGTATGCGGTGTGTGTGAGTGTGTGAGTGTATATGCATGAATTGTGAAAGTATGAGTGTGTGTGCATGCACATGTGAGTGTGTGCGAAGCCTCTGCTGACAGTACACACTGGACTTCCATAAGTAGACAATGGAGAAGTCTACTACAATGGCAATTTTATGATCTGCCCTTTGATTGAGGGCAGGCTTTGAGGTCAAGAGTGGCAACCAAAGACAGACACTGTCTCTTGTCAGGTGTGCTGTATGCTTTGCATTCATTATCTCTAACCCTGACACTCACTGTGGATTCCCTCCACAGTATCCTCTTTTTTAGCTTGGAGACTTAATGATGAAACAGACTCAGAGGTGAGATGAAATTCCCAGGGACAGAGGTCACTAGTGGCAGACTTGGAGGCCAAACACTTGTAATCCGAATCCAATATGTGTGTTGCCCCTAAAACTATTCCTGAAACAAAGCTTAACCCAAAGAGGTCATTTGAAATTTTCCGCCTACGTCCCTGATACAGATACCCGGTTCTGTATTAACTTAAGACGGTAGCAGTCAGCATCAGGGTGGGAAGCTGGAAGTGGGTGGAGGCTGCTGGCCTGGAATAGCCCGGTTATAGCAGATGGAGTAGCAGCAGGCTGTGGGCTGGAGGGCTCTTGCTATTGCTGGTCATTCTCCTGCATATTGCTCTCTGTCCAGGGACAAGTGGGATGCAGGCTTTGTATCTGTAGACTCTATTGACTTTGTTCTCATCATTTCGCTTTCTCCCTTGTGGTTCCACACCCTTCCTTTTCCTGTATGCAATGATGGTTGGCTTTGTTGCTGTTGTTTGTGTGTTTGTTTTCTTTCCAATATCTATGTTTCCATTTATACATTTAAATCCTATATTTCACAAATTAAAAGGTTTTTTTTGAGTCTTAAGGAGCTTCCCTCCAGGATGAAATATTTTATTTCTGAGAAAGTTGTTACACAATATACAACAGGAAGGTCAGAAGTTCAAGGTCATCGTCTGCATCATAAGAAAATTTGAAGCTAATCTGGGCTACATGAGACTTTGTCTGAAACCAAACCAAACATAACAACAATTAAAAAAATCAAAATCAAAAACAAAAAAACAAAACCAAAACAACAACAAAAACCACAAGCACCTGTAAAAGTAGACATGGTCTTGGTTCTGGTATCATGATCCCATATCCATAATAAGAATTTTCTACTTATCTTTCTTCTCTTGGGTACAGCTATACCTCTGAACTTTTTAAGTACTATTTGAACAGGGCCACTATTAATAACTTTCCCCTGACTCATAACTTGTCCATGTTCTCACTAACTTGGACTTGTGGATCAAAAAGTATTGCAAAGAAGCAAAAAGCCCCGTACATACAGGATGAGGGGGCTCCTTACAGATGACATGCAAGGCCCCTTCTAGATAAATGTCTTTGAGAAGCAGCTTTCTTTCTGTGAATAGAGGTCTATTTTCCCATTTGTGAGCTTTAATCGCTCCTAAAAAAAGTGACCCTTTGATCACGAATGTTAAAGAGTGCAGGCAAAGTTTTCTAGGCCTATCTATTTTTTTTGAGAATTTTAAAAGATAATTATTTATTCTTTGAAACATTCTTACTTGTATATAATGATTTTGATCTTATTCACCTATTGTTGTACTAAAACTCTCTATCTGACCCCAAAACAGGTCTCCCTCCTGACAATATATTTTTTCTGTTTTTAATTTTTTTTATTATGAATAAAGTCTCATATTTTTCATCCATGTATCCCCTTGTTCAAACTCCCTTCCCCCTCCTGCCCCTCCCAGTCACTCTCTCTTCTCTCCATCACTTTATCTCCTCCCCAACAAGGGCAGGAGGTCCCAGGGTCCCAAGGTGGCTTAGTTCAGCATCCACTCCAGGCAGATCCACTTTCCTCACCCCAACATCAAGACTGGGTCAGGTGTTCCTCTGGAGGAAATGGGCTCCAAGGTGCCGGTCCAAGGTGTTTCAGATCCCATGCTGTGCAGTGGTTGTGGCTTGCAGCTTGGGAATGCTTTGCTTTTTGTTTAAAGTTCACTAATGGGTAAGTACATCCCTTGGCTTATCTTTGTGGGTTTGTGACACCTTGCTCAGGAGAATATTCTCGAAATCCATCCATTTGCCTGCAAATTTTAGGATATCATTTTTTTCTTACTGCTGAGTAGTACTCCATTGTGTAGATGTACCACAGTTTGTTAATCCATTCTTCAGTTGAGAGACATTTAGGTTGTTTCCCGGCTCTTGCTATTACAGATAATGCTGCTATGAACATAGTTGAGCTAATGCCTTTGGAATGCGAATGTGCATCTTCAGGGCATACACCCAAAAGTGGAATTGCTGGATTCTTGGGGAGATTGATTCCCAGTTTTCTGAGAAACCACCATACTGCATTCCGGAGTAGCTGAACAAGCTTACACTCCCACCATCAATGGAGGAGTGTTCCCCTTGTTCCGCATCCTCTCCAGCATAGGCTGTCATCTGTGTCTTTTATCTTAGCCAATCTGACAGGTGTAAGGTGGTATCTCAAAGTTGTTTATAAATGGCTGAAAGGCACTTGAAAAAGTTCTCGACATCTTTAGCCATCAGAGAAATGCAAATCAAAACAAATTGAAAGTTTTGACCCCAGCCTAGAAAAGCTGAAACCAGCCTACTCAAGTCACTTTCCACCACTGCTGCCTCTTCTTCTTCAGTTATATTCCTGTCATCACTGTGTGTAACGCGTTATGTGTGAGTTTATAGCTGTCCATCATAGCACCTCAGTGAAGCGATCTCTCTTCATTTGAATCACTTCTGTTTTCATTGCCTTGGCATGATTTCCAAGAGAAACAATTTAGGAGGGAACCTTAATTTGGCATATGGCTTCAGAAGTTCAGTCCACAGCTGGCTCCATCATGGGACTTTGGTGAGCTAGGACACCACCAAAGGGCATGGTGGAGCAGAGTTATTTATCTCATGGGGGTCAGGAAGCAGGAGGATGAGCCAATTGCACCTGGCCTCCACTTCCTTCTGCTTGTGTTCCAGCTGTGCTCCTAGCTGCTGGATGGTCCTTCCCCTGTGTCCCAGCTGTGCCCCCAGCTGCTGGATGGTCCTTCCCCTGTGTCCCAGCTTGCTCCTAGCTGCTGGATGGTCCTTCCCCTGTGTCCCAGCTGTGCTCCTAGCTGCTGGATGGTCCTTCCCCTATGTCCCAGCTGTGCCCCCAGGCTGTTGGACAGTGCAACCACACTCCATCATTGCGGAAGAATGTCTTCCTTCTCAGTTGCAGGCTGACATACCAGTTACTTCTGGAAACCCTCTCATTGATGTAGCAACATGAGCTCTACCTATTTCCCAGGCATCTCTCCAGCCAATCAAGTCGCCTGTGGAGATTAACATCACACCACTGATGTTCCTTTTCTGACCACTTTTCTCCTCATTACTTGGCTAGTTCAAGTTTGACCTCTGCCTCTGCCTGTTACTGAAAGAAAAGCTTAGTCATTTAGTCCCCAAGCTCTTGCATTTTTGAAATGCTGTTTCTGGTAAAACTGGATGTCATATTCTCTGGTCCATGTTGTCTTTCTTTTTGTTTTTGTTTTTGTTTTTTTAGATTTTTATTAACATTTTCTCATGACATCATTTTTAAACACACACACATACACACACACATTAAATTTATGTGTATGTGTGTGTGTGCCCATGTGAGCTTGTGTGTACCAAGTGAATGCCAGAGCCTGCAGAGACCAGAAGAAGGCATCAGATCCCCTGGAATGGGTGTTATAGCTGGCTGTTAGTTACCATGTGAACATCCTTTGCCAGAACATCAAGTGCTCTTAACCACTTAGGCGTCTCCCCAGCTAGGGGAGATATCTTTAATATTTCTGAGGCATGGATTTTTTTTCAACTTTAATATAAATAAATCCTTTGTTTGGCTGTTTAAAGTACTGACTGTTTCTGAATATCTAGGTTATACTTTGATGTGTTTATCATAGAAGTTTTATTTATGATACAGTAGGTCCTTTTCATCAATAGGTGTTGAAATTATAGGTGGTTATGAGCCTTCAGGTGGGTGCTGGGAACTGAACCCAAGTTCTATGAAAAAATATTACTCTTAACCATAGGGCCATCTCTCTAGCTCTGAGTTGATTTTGTTGCTGCACTGTAGGAGTTATTGAAATATTTTGGATACTTACTCATTATCAGATATTTTGAAAGTGTGTTTTTACCTTCTGGAGGCTGCTTTTTCCACCGTATTGTTTGAGCCACAGAAGTGTTCAATTTTGATGTCCTCTATCCCTTTCCCTTATTTGCTGTTGTGGTTATTCTGGTGTCCTGTTAGAGGCAAACACTTAATCCAGTTCAGGAAACAGTGCCTTCTGTTCCTTCCACACTGGAGATTAAAAAAAGGGAAATGCCTTAACACTTTTGTGTGCTTGGTGATGGTGTAACATTTCTCTGCTCTTTGTCAATATTTTATTTTCTGGCCAATGTTCTCATCTGCTCTGTGCTATTGGTGCTTCCTCTTGTTTTGTGGCTTTTATGTAAATCAGTGTTGGCTGGTTTGTTTTCTTTTTCTTTATTTTTTATGCCATATTTGAATGTAGCTGTTAGTTTTTTGCACGTGGCGCGTGAATGGAATCTCAACACCGGAAGTACCACACTAGAGTTTATTACAGCAGGGAGCAGAGATGGGGCAGAACGGGGCAGAGAGAGAAGAGAAGGGGCTGGGGCTTGTGTGAACCCTTTCATTAAAAGGGTGGGCGGGCCCATGTTTGCATCGCCACACCCAGGGGGTTGATTGACAGTTACATTCCAGGTGAATGCAAGCTTTGGAAATCCTTACAGTAGCAAGCTCTTTAGGAATATACTTCTCCCATAATAAGCTTTGCTTTGAGATGTAGGCTTATAAGAACCCCAGGATGAGGCAGTGCTTTTTGCTTTATCTCCAGAGAAGTCATCAGTACAGGGTTATTTATAGTTGGAAATCTTTCTGTCTTCCACATGTATCAGTAACAGATTGTGTCCTGCAAAGTCGGGGTCTAGCTTCACTGGTGTGCTTTCCTCTATAGCATTCTCCCTTCACGGACTGCTGGTGGCCTCCAAATGAGAGGGTATGTGACCCTGGGGTGCACCATTTTGTTTGGATACCGTGCTCTGATGTCTGATCTGATGTGCATCCTTGGTGCTCTTCTGAGCTCTTTCTTGGGTTCAGAGCTCCTCTGTCACATTGAGAAGGATCTTGGCTGTTTCTCGTTACTTTTAAAAAAATTTTTATTATTAATCTTACTGTAAGATTTATTTTTATTATTTTAAATCATGTGCATGTGTCTGTGCACAGGAGTTCAGAAGCCCTTGGAGGCCAGAGGTATCGAATCCCCAGGAGCTGGAGTTACAGACTGTCATGAGCTACCTGATATGGGTGCTGGGAATTGAACTTGGGTCTTC
The DNA here is from genome assembly GCA_004025045.1 of Sigmodon hispidus. NCBI lineage: Eukaryota > Metazoa > Chordata > Mammalia > Rodentia > Cricetidae > Sigmodon > Sigmodon hispidus. The sequence continues at coordinate 65,559 of PVIH01006463.1, read as the reverse complement.
GGCAAAAGCAGTATGCATGTTTAACCACTGAGCTGTCTTCCCATCCCCCCACCCCATTATCTTTGGCATTAGAATGATTTCCCCAGAGAAAAGTGAAACAGGTCTATACATATGGGAGGCCTGGGTAACTGTGTCGTCTTCCATTTCTACTCTTTCATTTCTGATCAATTTGATCATCCTGGTTCTGAAGATACAGAATGAAAACTAAGAGAACAAGAGCCATGGGGGTTCCGAAGCAGAGTGAATGGGTGTCTGTCTCTAAAGACCCATCACTTTCCTTCCGTGCCTTAACTTACTTTCTGTCTCTCCTTTCCTCCATCTCTAGACCTCCCCCTCTCCTTCCCTCCGTGTTGTGATCATATCTCATCGATTCTAGCACGTACTCAAATGTGCTATAACCAAGCATGCCCTTGAACTTCCATCTTTCTTCTTCACCCCCAAGAGCTGGGGTTGCAGCTGTGCACATCACACCTAGTTTATGTGGTGTTAGCGAGCAATCTGAGAGCCTCATGATGCTAAGTAAGCCCTCTCCCGGAGCTATATCCCCAACCCTACCTTATATATTTATATAACAGTTATAACTAATTATAGCCAACATTTTCTCTGGTATCCACTTTATGCAAATAGGCATTCTAAGAGCTTTGCATATATCAGCTAATTTAGAGTTTACTAGTGTTGTTCTGTTTCACAGATGAGGAAATAGGCAGCAAGTGGTTAAATGAACAGCAGCTTTCATTCTGGAGCCTGAGCCTGCACTCCCTGCCACCTTCACCTCATGGAGCTGTAGGCAAGATTAAACTATAGTGTGCTCCAAGCTCTGGGAAGAGTGCATGTGGCAAGTGAGGCATTTCCTCCCTCCATCCCTCCTTGCTTCCCTCCCCCTTCCTCTTTCCCTCCTGTCCTTCCTTCCTTCCTTCCTTCCTTCCTTCCTTCCTTCCTTCCTTCCTTCCTTCCTCTCTCCGTTTCTCATCCTCTGTCTGTGTCCTCACCCTATAGTGATGGCATGGAGGGAAATCCTGGCTTCAGATGATTGTGGATGATAAATTAAGATGTCAAAGGTAATCTCAAACATTTGAGATCATTTCTTTCTTCTGATAGGATGTTTACAAATGCTGACCTTGGCTTTAGAGATAAAATAAGACAATGGCAAGTAAACCTTCTTCCTTGGTTTTATTTTGGCTTCTGAGTGGCTCACTGTCTTACAGAGATGATGGCAGAGTGGAAGGCTCCATTGGAGGGAGTCACCTAAGCTCTCAGAGACAGTTTGTTGACGGAAGTACATGAAGAGTGGTCCCCACCACCTTCTACAACTTTGAGAATTGTTTGCTTTAGAATGGTCTGTTCCCTCTGGTTCTAAAGGCCAATAGATCACTGTCTTCCTCAGGAGTCATGCCCTGGGTACTCACCTTATTCATTCATGTGTGTTCACCTTGCTCTGAGTAGGGGTAGGGAGAAAAGTTATCTACTTAGCTTTGGTCAGAGAGAGCAACTGAAGGGGCCCACCTGGATGGCATTGCTGTAGAGGGTAGAGAGTCTGTGAGAAAGGAGACAAGAAGAGGGAGAAATGAGTGGGAACAAAGGCTAGCATCTCTTGGCCACTACCTTATCATGTCAAACTCGACCTGTAGCAGCTGGGACATCGATATAGCTTCACACTCTAGACCCTGGTCGAACAGTGACCGAGGAAGTTGGAATCCATAGTTCACTTCCAGTTTCCAAGCCAGTGTCTGGCCTGCCCACCTGCTGCCATGGCTTCCTGGTATTGAGACTTCTTGCTGCTAGCCCATCATGACGGTTTGCTTTGACAGCTGGTCTCTCTTGCTTCCTTCTCAGAACAGGGACTTCCTTAGCTTGTCCTCACCTCTGGCAGTGGATGACTTCTCAACTGCCTTTCCCTAGCAGCAGAGGACCCTCTACCAGCCTCAATCTCCTTTTCTAGAAGAAGAGGGGATGGTTGCCCTCCCTTACACACATTTTTCCACACCATCTGGATCTATTTTTAAAAAGGGAAGCAATCTTAGGGGACATTTCATCCCTAAAAAGTTCTCCAAGAAAAGTTCAAAGATGGACTGTTGTTTAGAGATCTATGAAAAGGAGATGGAATTTAAACATTAAGAAGAAAGCACTTGCCTTCAGGTAAAGCTGACATTTGCATAATAATGAGAACGACTAGCCAGATGGAATTGAGAATCTGACCAGAATCTCAAATCCTGGTGAGGGAAGATCCTTTCACCAGAATTGATGATGGGAATATGATAATCAGGGGTCTGTGGCTGTCCATCACTTTCACAGATACTGAGACAAAGAAGCAGAGAGTTCCCAAACAGGAAGCCACACAACCTGACATTAAACTTAATTTGGTTTGTCTTTCCATCAGTCGCTGACAAATGTGTAATTGTGGGAGTCTGGGGGGGCACCTCCCTTCTGTCAGAACTGCCTGACATCGTCATTTCAGGGCTGCTGCTGCTGTTAGTGTGTTAGAAGCAACAGGAAGGAGGGGAGGGAACTCTGGAGTCTGACCTGAGAATAATGGGAGTGTCGTCCAAGAAGAAGAAAATACAGACTCCAAGTAAACACTGTTGTGCCTTGATGGCCAAGGTAGGGCCCTGTTAGTATCCAAGAGATGGAATCAGTAATTGGGAAGATACCTTAACTGGAAAATTGAGTTTCCTGAAAGAAACGAGGTTATGTTAGCCTGACCCAGACTTGAATGTGAATTCTTTTATTTTGAGGCAACAAAAGCAGTTCTGTGGGAAGATGGAGAGATGAAGAAGAAGGGAAGAAAAATCTCAACATGGCCTTACATTTCCTCCCTAGCGCCGAGCCCTCTACTATAGTCCTCTCCCTGGGCACACAGGTTGGGGTGTGGCTCACTTCTTACAGGTTTCTACCAGCATCCTCCATTGTACAGCAAAGGCAAAGGTTTTGTAGTTGTAACCAAGCTTCTTCAGTTGACCCTAAGTTGATTACAGAGTGATTTTGTGAGTGACCTTGGCCTCATTGGAGCTATCCTTCAAAAGAGGTCACAGCCTTCTTCAGAGGCAGACTCCAAACAACAAGGGGGTGGCTGTGGTACCTTCAGGGTGACGTCTAGGCTTGCAGAAACTTACTTTCTCTGTTGATGTAAAGAATAAAAAGACAGGAAATGCAAAGTCTTAGCATTTAGCCAAGTTTTAGTGAAAGGAGAGAGAGAGAGAGAGAGAGAGAGAGAGAGAGATTCTCCTGAGGTAGGAAGGGATCCAAAGCACTGTCCTTAAATGCGCCTAAATGCAAGTTATTGTGGGGGGATTAGCTAATCCAGACAAAGAGCCAGAGATTTGAAAGTCCCACCAAGCAGTTACCTGGGGTAGAGGGAAGTCCACATCAAGTCTTTGTCTTACAAAGGGAGAAGAACCCAGAAGTTGCCCATCTTAAATGTTTAAGTGAAAATTATGTTAATCAACATAGGGCCTCTTCACCCTGCCTGTCTGCCTGTAATGATCTCTCCAAGTCCTGAGTCCTCATTAGAGCATGGAAAGACATGCATGAGTATTAACATGAGAAAGTCAGTTTGCAGAATGCCGGGAAACTTCTCCCCACCAGGGTTACTTGTAAGGCACAGAGCATGTCTGAGAAAAGTGGGTGATATGCAAATGAAGAGGAGGGTGTTGTGTACAGGACCTACAGAGGGGTCATGATGGCTGCTTAGGGCTTTTATCTACTTCCATTCTCAAGAAGTCCTTCTCTTCCTTCTTAAGCAATCACCATGCATACATCCCTGGTCCAGTTCTTTGTTTCCGGGATGTAAGAACCAGAGATTTTGCAGGCGCCCCCTGGGCTCAGATCTGCACCTGTAACAGGGACCCTCTTTTTTTTTTTTTTAAATTTCCTTTGAAGAAACAAGTTGGTTTGAGTGTTAGAACTCCAAGGAAATAACTTCTGTTAACTACGCCAAAACACCTGGTGGCTGTTTCCACTGGTGCTTTGCTCTGAATGAAGCCAGGCCAATATTTAACTTTAGCTTTGTGAGACTGGTCAGAAAACACAGCTGAACTGTGTCTGGCTCCTGGGCACTGAAACCACCAGGGAATGCAAAGCTATCACTTACAGTTAGTTACTAGAGTCTGTAGTAAATTTGTTCCATAGCAGCAGAAAATCACTACAGAAGTCTATTCTTTAAAAAGTTAGAGGGGCTGTGGGGGTAGCTGGAGAGAGCCTACCTCTCATGAGCAAAACCCCTGGTTAGAACCCCAGCACCATATAAGCGTGGCGTGGTGACACATCCCTATAATGCCAGCACTTGGGAGATGGAAGCAGAAGGATTGGAAGTTCAAAGTTAAGGTGGAGGATGTAACTTGGCTCACAGAGTGCTTCCCTAATATGTAAAAAGTGCTGGGATTGATTCTGGATACAACACAGAACTGAGACATATGCGCAATTCAGGATGTGGGAGGCAGAAGCAGGATGATCAGAGGTTCGTAGCCATCCTAATCTACCTAAGATTTTTGTCTCTAGAAACAAAACAGAACAAAAAGCCTAATTGGAGCAATGCCTTGTGTGATTTTTTTCCTGCCAAGAAGGAAGAGCAATGAGGCTTGGTAAAACTGGCATATTGAATACATTTCTGTGACTAGTTTTGTGTTAATCCAGATAAGAATCTATTTGAGATGTCTTTATCCTACTGAGTACCTGGCACTATGTAGTCTCAGCCACATTTCTCTTTCTTTTCAACAGATCAGGGGAAATAGTGTGAGGCACCCAGGTGATACTTTCAAGGCAAAGGTTTGACCCTGTTTTTCTCTGTATGAACTCTGCCTCTCACTGCTCAGCCTCAGTTCAGTTCAATTAGAAGCAACATTTCTTGAACATCTGCTACATTACAGATTTCCTATTGGGGCAGGAGCAAGAAGTGGGGGCATTGTTAATGGTGATGGAATGGAGCCCAGAAATTGAAGTGAAGGTCACATGACCCTGTGTTCATCTCCAAGTTTGTATGATAAATAGTCACCTTCTGTAGTTGCTATTACAGAGGGCAGAATGTCGAGTGTTTAACAGATTGTCTTTGCTGCATGTATGACCTTAGGAAAATTCCCTATCTGGGCTTCATCTGTAAAAGTAAGATTGATAATAATACTGAGTACACCAGAGCTTGGAAGATGGCTTATTATATAAAGCTGAGCCATATTAAACCATCGCCCCCATCAAAAGGCTTAGCATCATGGCACACAGCTGGAAATCCCAAGGAAGAGGTGATGGAGAGAATCCTTCCTGTGATCTGATGGCTAGCAGCCTAGCCTGCTGGGTGTATTCCAGGCCAGAGAGACCCTGTTTCCAAAAATAGGGTAGACGATACCTCATGCATCCATGCATGCATATGTGCGTGTACACGTATGTACTCATGTGCCCATCTATAACTATATACATGGGCATACACACAAGTTAAATAGAACAGTAATATGGGATAAAAGGGTTTTGAGAATTATATGAGCAATAATACATGCAAAATTTGATTTATACTAAATTCTCAATCTAAGGCCTTATATATGTTACTATTATATGTTAATACTGTTATACTATATATTGGTATTATAATCATTATTATTACTTATTGTTATTTTGAGATGAAGTCTTATGTAGTCCAGATTTGCCTAGCCATGTTGCCGAACCCCTTATTCTTCTGCCTCCACCTCCCCAGTGCTAAGATGACACCTATACACTTCTACACCTTGTGATATGTTACCTTAGTAATAAGCATTATATGTTGCTATAATAATGTTATCTACTCCGTGTGTTCCTGTCTGTACCCTGACTTAGGGGGTAGTGAATTAGGGACTTTCCATAAGAAAAGCCTTTTAAATCAAGCCTCAGCAGTGGTGACATCTTGATGAGGAAGACCACAAGCAGAAGCTCCATCGGTCAAAGATGTGGCTGTAGGAAGGTGATGAATTGGGTGAGTCAGGGCTTTGGTGGTCTTTCTAGTACACCTCCCTTCTCCTGCTTTCAGATTCACACTGTTTCTTGCAGGTTGGATGTGAGCAGACCTTTTCAGGGGAGTAGAGTGTCTTGAACACTGGCCTCCACAGCCTCAGAGAGGTTGTAGCTTCTTCTCCCTGATTGAAATTTGACCCTTGATGCTTAGAAAGATACTGAGAGTAGGTGGCTGACCCCTGGTTTCAGAACAGAGCTAGACTTTCCTACCAAGTATCTTTTGGATAAGGACAAATGATGGTGACCTCTTTGGGAGCTGTGCTGGAGTTTAACTGTGTGGATTTGGATATCAGTTGTGCTGGGGGAGAGGTGCAGCCCCAAGGAGGCGTTGGTGGCCTGAGCTACCTTTCTCTCATTCTAGAGTTTTTGTGCTATTTGTCATTTCTGATTAACCCATCATTCAGAGGTAACAAAGTCATCATGACCAGTAAGAGACCACTGGAGTACTCTCTCTTGTACAACAGCAAGCTGGCACCAAGCTGCTTGTTCATGTAGCCATTGTCTCTCTGTGGTTCCAACCGTTATTAATAATGATGATCATGGTCATTAGGCCCAGGAAGAAATAATAATGAAACGGCTCTAATTAGGCATTATAATGACAACACGTTCTTATCATCATGTTGTCTAGTATTAATTATAGTCATTAAAGTCACTGTAACAATACAAACTTCTGCTTGAGTTTGTCTTCTGTGTGATCAAAGCATTTAAAGACATGATCTTATTAGTTCTCATGACATTCTGTCAAGGGGAGAGCCACTTCAGAACTTGGCTCTGTGTGTATGTGTTGGTCGGGGGGTTGGAGGGGAGGAAATGTAACACTGAACTCCAGAGGAACAAAACAGAATACAACAAATAAACAGTGGGCAAACACATACCCCACCCCCACACACATGACAATATGACAATGTTTTTGATGTGGCACAAGGTCTAGTATAAAGATTCCAAGAAGTTTTAATTTTGTTTTGCTTTGGCTGTTTTCCAACTATGTGAAATTGAGAGTTTTTTTTTTTTTTTTTCTGAACATCATTATTAGCAATGCTTTCCTTTCTTGTTTTGCATGTCTGTGTGGATGTGCACGCGCTCATCCTTGATCTTCCTCTACCTTGCTTTCTGAGACAGGACTTGAAACCCACCAAATGGGCTAGCCAATGGGCTGGCCAATGAGCTCCGGTAGCATGCCTGCCTGCCTCCCTGGTACTGGGATATCAAAGATGCTGTCATGCTCAGCTTTTTAACTGCATCAAGGGATCAGACTTATATCTTCATGCCTGTGGGGTCACTGCTTGTGCCCTGAGCCTGAGTAATGCTCATCTTTTCCATTGTAGTTAAGAACAATCTGTATCATCCTGCTCTACCCTCCCTTTTCAATGTGAAGTATAGCTGGGCACTTCCTGTAGTCAGGTCTTGGGCTGAGAATCCTGAAAAGAACCAGGAAAATATTGAGCCAACTCTGAGAGCAGAGCTGTTTGAGTTTAATGAACAGAGACATGAAAGGAGATTTCTTTATATACTTTGTAACTGTAATTTGTATATAATTTACTGCTAAGAAAGATTTTGCATGGGTTTATTAGTTTTGGGTACATTAGTAAGCCTTTGAGCTGCCTGAAGTCAGATCTGGTCTGTTGTTTGCCTCTATCAGCGGCTTTGAGATCTCTCTACCCATTTCCTCTGCTCCTTTCAGCCCTGGGTAGGAACCAGAAGGGCAGCTTGTCAGGGAGGCAGTCTTGGGATGGAAGCTTAGCCATCTCCACTGACCTTCATGGCTTGGCTTGGGCTTTCTACCATACCCTCCACTGTAACTACAGCCCTTTCTTTGGAGGAATTGCCTGTTCCTTCCAGATCATCCCCCAGCCCACAGGATCCTCCTGGTATGATTTGTGGGATCTTGAGGCTGGGCTCTGAAGATGTCCATCTGCACAATTTAGAAAACCTCTGGATGTTCTAGCATCTGGATGACCTCAGTTTGCATGAGAGTGATCTACTGGTAACCGTAAGCCAGATCCATCTCTAGTATTAAAAACTCCTTATGACTGGAGAGTTAATAGATATTTAGTATTTTTACACAGAGGCTGGGATGTTGTTAAGTGGGTTGAGAGCCTGACTGGCATGCAGCAAGTTCTGGATTTTATCCCCAGAATCCTGGTGTTGGAAGCCTGTAAGCCCAGAACTCAGAAGATAGGACAATCAGAAGTTTAAGGTCATTATTGCCTACATAAAGAACTGGAGGCTAGCCTGGCATAGATGAGACAAAACCAAAATCAAAACAAAAAGGTACTAGCTGTGAAGGCCTGGTGTGTAGCTTGTCACCTGGCCAGGAGCTTTTGCACTGTTTTCATAGCTGAAGGACTTTCCATATATCTATGCCATTGTCCATGGACCTGCTTCTCCTTCAGCAGAGCCCTGAGGTTGAGATGCAAGAGACAGAACAGTCTGGGTCTTCTAGAGGAGCAGCGAGCTGCCACACATGGATGGACTTGTGCTTGTGAGAAACTGCCCCTCCTTATGCCAGCCCCTTCAGGTTTGGGGACAGTTAGTGTGTCATTTTGACTTGTGTAGGACACAGACATCCAGCCAGAAGGGGTGTGGATGAAGTGAACATTCAAGGGAGGCAGGTGTTCCGCACTTAGCAGGACCACATTTCTGCTATGATCAGGTCTCTTGCTAGTGGTCCAGAGGCTCACAACTCTCACAGACTTCTTAGATAACACTACAGATGAAAATTGAGATGTCTAAAGGACAAAGTCAGGGACAGCCCAGTCTCCACCTATCCCTGTGTGTTTGTAAATATTCACACACACATATGCGTGTGTGTGTCTGTCTGTCTGTCTGGAAGCCAGAGGTTGATCTTCAGTTGCTTTTCCAGTTTGTATTTTGAGACAAAGTCTGAACCTGAGGCTCAGTGGTTAGCTGGAGAGGTTGGCCAGTGAGCTTCTGAGATTCTCCTGTTTCCGCCTCTCCCAGTGCTGGGATTATAGTATGTGTCCACACTTGGCTTTTTAAATGGCTCCTAGGGATCTGATTTCAGGTCCTTGTTCTTATGTGGCAAATATTTTTCCTACAGAGTCCCAGATGTCCACTCATCTTTCTGTGGGACTCAGTCCCACCCTATGCTGCTATTCCAGCTTCTCCTTCAGGTATGTGACATTTTGTCCTGTCCATGGTCTTTGTCTGTGGACTTGGTAGAGGACTTGAGAGGAGGTACCACACTCACTGGACCAAGGCATCATGGCAAGGCCATAATTTCAGACTAGCAAACACTTCACAGGATCCTATGCTGCCAACTTTGTGTATTGGGAACATCTTGAGCAAAATGTCAGGGAGAGCATCTCATGGCATCCTGCTGACCAAAAGCCCAGGCTGCTGAGGCTGCCATCTGCCCACTGCCTCTCCTAGGCAACTACACCAGCCTGTTAAGGACTGGAAGAAGGGGAATGTCAGCATAGTATTCTTCCCTCGGAGGGCAATGCCTATATCCTTTGCCCATTTGGAGAGAGAGATAGGAAGAGAGAGGCAGTCTTTGGATTAGAGACTTAGTAGGGTGGGTAAGGGGAGGGCAGGAGGTGGGAGGGAGTGTGAGCGAGGAGACTCAGTGCTATAAAGGATATGTTTGCTAATTTTGGCAACCCTTAATTAAATCATAGGCTAGAAAAGTGCTGTTATTATCACTGCCCAGCTTTTTGACTACAGACATTTATTGTTTTTAATTATTATAATTATCTGGAAGCATTTTCTTTCTCTGCTTATTGATTTATACTAAGAAAAGGAAATGTGTCTGCTAGTTTTGGGAAATAAAATATTTTCAAAATTTATTAACAACGGAGTATTTATATACTTCTTCTCCACCACTGTCTATTCCTTTGGGAGACAGATAGGAGAGAGAATGGGCAAGGCTCTTAGGAATGGGATTTTTATTTGGCAAGTGAAGTTATGCCTCATCAGAATCAGTTTTCAATGAGAGGATTTCTGCAAGTCTCTTTTTCTGGACCAGGCTACATGAGATTGTGGTGATTTGTTTTATCAACTTGACTACACTTGTAATCACCTAGGAGACGCACTTCAAGGTGTGTCTGTGATGGTGCTTACAGGGAAATGTAACTGAAGAGGGAAGATCTACCCTGAGTTTGGGAGGCACCATCATAATACCTGAGGTCTTAGAGTGAAGGAAAGGAGCAGTGGGCTGAGCACCAGCGTTCACCTCTCTCTGCTGCCTGACTGCGGACACCTGTGCTCTCTCCTTCACCCTAACCTAACCCTTAGCCAGGGCTGGGACTTTGTATCCATCTCCTTTATTCATGCTGAGATTTGGCAAGGCTTGTGTTTGCACGAGTCTTGTGCCTACTGTCATAACTACTTTGAGCCCATATATACAGCTGCTCTGCTATGTCCAAAAGACACTGTTTTCCTGTCATCCACCACCTCTTGTTCTTACTCTGCACGCCCCCCCCACACTCTTCTACAGTGGTTTCCGAGTCTTGGAAGGAGGGACTGTTTTGTTTAGGGCTGACTATTCTACAATCTCTCGTCATCTGAATCTTGGCCTGTTGTGGGGTTCACCAGCTACTACATCTAGAAGATTCTCTGATGAGGTCTTAGAGATATACTTATCGGGGGTAGGGGTAAGAACAGACATGAAACACATCCTTATGCAGGCGATAGGGGGGGTGTTAAATTAGTTTTCAAATAATCTGACATTTGAAGAAACAGTGTTACAAAGGAAAAATGATTTACCAGTGATAAGTAGATAGATGGTTGTCTGCACTTCCTTGAGTCTGGTGGACTCCAGGGACATGGGAATTTCTTTTATAAAATGAATACAGGATTGCACAAACTGACAAATGAATCACCACCAGAAAAAGGTGCAATTCTGAATCTTCAGAACCAAAGACAGGACTCTTTCCTGTTTCTTGGACACAGGCATTGCTTCAACTGGCTTTATTTTGAGTTCTATTGTTGTGCTCATGGATCTCAACTATCACCACACAGTGATGTAATGTAGCTAAAAGAGAGAAAATGAGAGAGAGAGAGAGCGCCAAATGCTAGCATGTTGGTTTGCAGTTTGCAAAGTTAGTCTTTGAGGGGTTGAATATGCATTCTGTTACTTAGAACATGTCTGGAAAGTCCAAAGCTTGTGATTCATCCTTAGACCCAAGTTTTATGCTGTAAGGGTCTGAGAAAACACTTAAGGAAGACCCCAGACTCAAATAGTATGTATACAAGAACGAAGAGCATCCATTTACCATCATGCAGGTTTGAATACCTGTACAAAAGAGCAACAACCCTGAGAGGAGTATGTAGGCTTCTTTTAAGCACAGGTAAGGGGAATTTCAGGGGCAGGTAGGTCATCTCAAGCAGAAGTGGTCAAGCAAGCAGAAGTTACTTTTAATTGGCTGAGATTTCAGTTTTACAATTTTTGGACATCCTTGAGCAAGTTTGGGCAAATTCAGACAAGAGTCAGAAAGGGGGGTTGTTGCAGAATTTGTCTTTGAGACATCATGGGGCTAACTTAGGGTTTGTATGTGCTCTTTCCCTTACCCCTGAATGTAAGAATATTATTGATTAATGGCCCTTTGTTGGGAGAGAAACCTGTTCTGCCCCTCTCAGAGAACTGAAACCCAAATTCTGTTGTAAAAGTGGGAAAGTTTAAACTCTTCAATTGATGTTTAAGAAGATGACATCTTGTGCTAGAGAGATGGCTCAGCAGTTAAGAACATTGGCTGCTCTTCCAGAGGTCTGAAGTTCAATTCCCAGCAACCACATGGTGGCTCACAGCCATCTGTAATGAGATTCAGTGCCCTCTTCTGGCCTACGGCTCTACATGCAGGCAGAACACTGTATACATTATTAAATAAATAAGTCTTTAAAAAAAGATGATATCTCATTATTTTGCATTATTATATTGTGGCAAAATAACTTTTGGGTCATTTATCTGATTTCTAGTTTCAGCTAGATAGAATTTGCTTTCATGTTTATTTCTTTTTTATGTCTATATAAAACTTGATTGACCAGTCCTGTATCTACAATGGTGAAGAAGCAGATGCCTGATAATGTGGTTGTCAATGGGTAACTATCCACATGCTTTAATAAGTAATTATGGGAAGTCACTCTGTTGTATATCAAGGACACTTCATTCACGTGGAGCATAACATTTGATAGAATATTACACAAAGCAATGTCAAGTTGTCAAGGACCAAGAGTTTGATTCGTGAAAAGCAAGCATGTTATATTTAGTGCCAGATTCTTTGGGACACTGTTTCTGAGAAGGTGAACAAGTGTCTACTCATACCAGATTGAAATCAGAAAACAGACAAAAGGAAGCATACATATCACCAAAGTCCCACCCAGTGAACCAATGAGTTTTATTTAGGTTACTTATAGCAGTGTGGGTCAGGGATTATAGGAGCAGAAATGGCTCAAAGACAACTCACCAAAATCCCATCCCAACATAGGCAGCAGTGCATGAAGACTGGAACCCTAGAGTTCACTTTTGACTTACAGCTTAACAGGTCACATTGTCTTTTTCAAGCATTTGACTTCATCAAAGCTGCTTCTACATAGCTTGGCTAGTCTGAGACTTTCTCTCAGCAGTCCTTACTGATTATGTTAAATTTGGGAGGGAGGGATCTAGTGAATCTGTTCAGTTTCAGGGACTTCCTGAACTGAGTTGTTTTATTTCCTGAGCTTAGTGAGATCCCGGAAGGAGGAATGTTTCCCCTCCCCTTAGAAGATCCTTTACTTAAAGGAGCCTTCTTCCATGATGGAAGGCTTTAATCTCAGAGGAAATTGCTACACAACACTACAAATGGCATCTTAATGAGGGTTTATAAATGATATTTAATTGAAGTTAAATGAAGGAGAATCATAATCACAGGGCATATGCCCTGGAAATTGATTAGATGATTATTTAAATGCAAAAGGTCATTGTGAGGTATCAGTTTTTCTTTAAGTTAGAAATATTACAAAATTCCATAAAGGAAATTTAAAGAAAACAGAAACATCAACCCCCTTCCTTCCTGAATGCAGTCTATCTTTTAAAAACTCCTTTTTAGCCTTATGTTTCTATAAAGCATATAGAGTAAGCATCAGATTGGACAAATTAATGTTTTTCTGGGTTAGAAATGCTTGTGTATAACTTTGTGGCCACCTGATAATTCCTATTTCTGTTTAGCTGAGGAAGAAATGGGATAGAAAACTGAGACAATGACTTACTGAAGAACCACGAAGGAGGTTCTATGTGTTCCCCCCCACCCTGATCCCCAGTCCAGTCTCTTTCTTCTTTTTAATTTCAGTTTCAATGATTCTGTGCAGAAGTTTTGGAGAAATGGCCAGAAGCCGGCTGACTCTTCCCTCCCAACAGAGTCTGGATGTGAGCAATAGACTGTAATGGGATGAAGCTGTGTGAATTCCAAGGGTGGGTCATAAGAGGCCCTGTGGATTCTGCTTGGTTCTCTCAGAGTGTTCATTCTTAGGAATCTCAACCAACATATGATATGAAGTCTGAACCACACATAGATGCTCCATGTCACAGTACTGAAAATCTATCTTTGCCCAAAGATAGGAGCTCTTGCTGAGAGTCTCAGGTTGTGGAGCAGAGACAAGCCTCTTCTGCTATGTCCTGCTCACATTTCTGATGCACAGCATCCAAACTTGTGATAGAGTCATTGTTTCTGGCCACTAAATTTTGTGTTATATTGTGGTAGGTAACTGGAATAATGAGGAATATGTGCTTCTAGTTTGGGATTTTAGGTTTTATTTCCACTTTATACACCAAAGTTAGGGTACACCAAAAGTTATGAACTTCAGCCTGCCAGCCTTTCTGCCTTTTGCTACTACTGGCTTTGCAAATTATTGTTAAAATTAGTAGATTGTAGGGTTTCCTTGATGTTATTTGTTGGAACAGCCTGAATATTTTTCACAGGACAGTAGTAATGTTGTTTAGGGGGAGACAAAGGGGACTGGCATTTCTTGAGGAATTGTTTAGAGATTTTAGAAGATAAATGAAGCTCCTAGTATATCTTTGACTAGAGAATGGTCCTCTGTTAGGGAGTCTGTCATCTTTCATGGCTGGGCACTCAGCTCAGGATGCACATGTGATGCTAAAAGAAGTAGAAAACATCTACCCAGTCAGCCACATTGGGTAACCAATGGCATGACAGATGTTTCAAGCAGATCATCTTCACATCTGGAGCTTGGTATTTCTGCATGAGGAATGAGAAGACTTAAAGATCCTTCTTCCTTGCTGTGCTTGGCACTTCTGTTCCTTAGCATGTTCTACAATGTTAGGCACTAACCGTAGACATGTTGAAGATCTAGCAAGTGTGAAAGGCAGAAGTTGTGTTATTAATCTAGGTAAATTAGCACCCTGGTCCCATTTCTGAGATATTATTGTACCCTTTTAAATCCATTTCTCTCTATATGGTGCATGACATTACATAGGGATATAAGAGGTAAATATAAAGTGAATGACATAATAAATATAGTTGTTGGATTTTACTTCTGCTTAAAATCATTTTAATGGCATTTTAAATGGTGTTCACTGCAATTTTCCTGAGAAAGGAAAAAGCATCTTTAGGGAATGAATTTTTTTTAAAACTACATTTATGGGGCCTACAAAGATTGCTCAGAGGTTCCATACACTTGCTACTCTTGCAGAAGATTTAGGTTCTAGTCCCAACCATATGATGGCCCACACCCATCTGTGACTCCAATTCCAGGGAACCCAATACCTTCTGGCTTCTGAGGGAACTACATGCTTGTGGTATATATACATGCAGTCAAAACACTCCTAAAAAATGTAAACACATCTTTAAAAATTATGTATATATATATATATTTCCTATGTACTTACGAATACTACAACACATATGTAGAGGACAGAGGACAGACTATTAAATGAGTTCTCTTCTTCCACTACGTGGGACGTAGAAGATCTAACTCAAGTCTTCAGGCCTGGCAGCAAGTACCTTTACCCACTGAATCATCTCACAGCCTCCCCGACCTCCCTGAAAGCATTTTATAAGCACATGGGTGTGTACAGTGCTCCCTGAGGAGTAAAGCTATATTCTAACTGTGGGTGACACAGGAAGATTCTTTATTTGTTCCAGAAATACTCTATGTTCCAGAAATACTCTATGTATTTCTGGACACACTCTCTCTGTGTCCCATGTCTTGGGGGAGCTTCCCTAGAGTCCAAGATATTTCAACTTAATGGGAAAATTTCCTATGGAAGCCCTTGAGGGTCTGAAAGTATCAGGGCATCAGAACTGGGGACATAGAAGCAACAGACTTAGGAAGAAATAGAGGAAATTAATCTTCGAGTTCATGGGTGTTGGGAGGGCATTTGACTCCTAGAAGAAGTTAAGCTGAGCATCTCTAAGTGGCAAGCCCGTCTCAGGCCTAGATTTTTTTTCCTCCTCCTTTTTCTCTTCTCTTCTCCCCTTCTCCTGTTCCCCCTTCCTCCTCCTCTTTAAAAACAAAACTAAAACAAATCAGGAGCAACTGATTTAGTGAAATAACTGAGAAAACCCCTGAGCTAAAAGTCTTTGACGTTTCAGCTAAGTTAAAGAATCTTTTGGCCTGTGAGCATTTCTATTGCTTAGTAAAAACTTCAGAGATTTTGTTCACCAATTCTGGCACTTTCCCCCAGAAATAATATTATTAACAAGGAAAGATTGGTGGAATAAAAAATTAATGTAAAAAAAGTATTTGTTTGCCTAGAATATAATTTCTTTTCACACTGACCCAATTTCTCCTTAGACCTTGGGTTTGTGACTGTCTGAATCACAGTGATATTATTTCACCTTAGGTAATTTTTTTCTGTTCTAGGAAACAAGCTATAAGACCAACTCAAGAGTTTATTTTTTTTAAACTTGGAAAGGACTACATTCAATCAGAGCTAGAAATTTCATGTGGACTGAGCCAATGCATAATTTAATAAATCTCAGTAAATGGCCAAAGCTTTTGTTTCCTCTCATGCTTAATTATATAGATTCAATGACATTTTTATATAGGTTCTTAATTGTATACATTCAAATCACTTTTCTTCAAAAATAATTGTTTAATTATGTGTGTGTTTGCATGAATTTTTCTGCACTGTGTATATACAGAGGCCAGAAGAAGGCACTGAATCCCACCAAACTGGAGTTATAGATGGTTGTGAGTCACCAGGTCAGTGCTGTGAACTGATCCTGGGTCCTCTACTAGAGCAAGAAGTGCTTTTAAACATTGAACCATTCCTCCAGCCCACCTTTTTACCATGGTTTTTAGAAGAGAGGTTGGCTTTGCACCAGATGAGGCATGAGACATCTTGATATAGACTTTGCATGTGATCAGTTCAAATATTTTTAAAGGAACAGCAGAGGAAAGTATCTATGATATACAGCAGAGACTCAGTTTTGGGGGTGACAGCTAATAGTAGGGGTAAAATTAATACTTCACAAAAGATAATAAACTCTAGCATGTAGCTTTAGGGGAAATAGTGGCTAAAACCAGAATAGTAAAGATTTCTCAGTGAAAATAATACTGAATGCCAAAGCTATTAAGCAGAGAAGATTATGTCCAGTGAAAGAAAATGAGCATCTTTTAATACTCATTAAGTGCTAATACTTAAATATTCATTGTCTTTTTAAAAGCACACGATAATCTTGTGATATGGGTATTACTATTTTCACAGATGAACTCATGAAGGTGCGATAGGGTCAGGGAATACAAATAAATGGTGTCTCTAGTTTTTTTTTCTTTCTTTTGAGACAAAGTCTTACTACACAGCCATGGCTAGGCTGGAACTCCTAATGTAACCAGGCTTGTCTTGAACTCATAGAGATCTGTCTTCCTCTGCCAGCATGGATCTGGTCTTCTTACCGTGTCTCCTTAGCCTTTAAATCTGTTCTCTCTCCATCATCCAGGTTTCTAGATTGATGGACTGGACTCAGAACATGTTTTTCTTCAAAACCAAGTATAATGGTAAAAACAAAGGCACCCCTATGAGCCAAAAGAGAAATCTTCCAGTTCTCTTTTGTTTGAAGTTGGCCGGTATCCATCTTCCTTTTGCCTTTAGTCCCTTAGAGAGGACTGCATTTATTAACAAGAACAGCATAGAGAATGGGACCTGTCACATGCAGAATGTGGAGACTGAAGACAATAGGTGGGAGATGCTGAAGAAAGTCTGGCTCACTTCCTGAAGGGGATTTGCAGTGTTAGCAGTGGTGGGAAAGCCAAGTTGTTTCCTTCTGAGCCCAGCATCAGGACCAGGTGTGCTGACACCCCTCAAACTGGCTGAAGACCAGAGGCCCAGCTACTAATTTATAAGCTTTGCTTTCCCGTAACCGTAAAAATCTTACCAACTGGGCAAGATCGTGAGATAGACTGTGTAGACTGAAGGCGTGTTAGTGAGTAGATGCAGGAATGGAGCCAAGTGATTGGTAGACCACTGCAGAAGTGTGCAACTGTAGCAACCAGCTCTTGTCATCTGATAGGTGATGTTAATGTTCTTGTTCTTGAACAATTTTCTTCTAAGTTTCAAATAGTTATTATTTGGGTTAGTTTTTAATGATTCAACAATTGTCTAAACTATTACTATAAAAATACATTCCAGTTACCTTCGTTGAGTCCTCACATGGCCCTGCTCACTTGTTTTTGTCCCAAATATAGAAGACAGACCCATTAGAGACTTTTGATTCCACTGTATAGCCTAGGCTGGCCTGGGGTATACAGTTCCACTTCTAAGATTACACCTGTCCATCACAGAATCCTGTCCTTTGCCTGTCTCCTCCATTAATATAAGTCTTGGATATTACAGCTGTCCCAAAGTTTGATGTTTATTTTTGTAGTTGGTCTATGTACTCATATCACATCTTCAGAATAGGGCTGAGCTCATTTGGCAGAGGGCTTGCCTAGCATTCTCAAAGCCATAGGCTTGATCTCCAGTATTTAATAAACTGGGTGTGGTGGTGCATCCCTGTAATCCCAGCTTTTCAGAGGCTGTGGCAGGAGGATCAGGAGTTCAAAATCAGATACATAGTGAGTTCAAGTGTAGCCTGGCCTATATAACACCCTGTGAAAAATAGCAACAAAACCAAAAATCCCCAGAATATAGCTCACACAGTCCACTCTGACCTTCAGGCCTGATATTAAACTAGAAAATTTTTTTAAAAATTAGGAGTATCATTGGCTAGAGATTAGTTGGCAGAAAAATATACTTGAGCAAATATTTCTATAAACAAAAACTAGTTAAAAATGAGGTATATAGGAAAGGGCTGGCATTGCGATTTCTTTTGACGAGAGAAAACACTAGAAGAATTATCTCTAAGAGCTGTGGCTGTGATACATGATTTTTATTAAGAATAGAAATAATATGCAGGGCCATGGAAATGAAGCACTGGAGTTTTAAAGTATTTAAAAAGTCTCTTTCAAATCATTTAGCGATGAGATGGCATGAGTGGTATTCTGTCTGTTCCAACTATAGTTTCTCTTATTTACTTGAGAGATATCTAATATGTGCTTGCTATGTAAGAGTTAATTGCTATCGTTATTAAGAATAAACAGAATAAGGGCTGCAAGATGGCTCAGTGATTAAAACTTACTACCAAAACAGATGACCTGTATTTGATCTGTGGGACCCACAAAGTGGAATGAGGCAATGGACTCTGGTCAGTTGCCCTCAGACTACCATATGCACACTGTGGACATTTTTGCAGAGCTTTGCCCACGCATAAATAAATAAATAAATAAATAAATAAATAAATAAATAAATAAATTTTTAAAATGTAACAAGAATGTAAGGAATAGATAGTTTCAGAGTAAGATAGTTTTTTCTTTTATTGAGCATTTGGCTTAGCTCCCACTATAAAATACTCACACAAGGAGAGGCTATTTGCTGCCCAGGATTGTGCCCAGCTGATAACTGATCTTATCCTTGGGAGAGTTTATCATAATAGCTTAGAGGTCCACAGCTTGATTTTATCAGGTAGCATCAACTCACATGGGCCTTTCCTTTTCTCATTACTGTACCAATTGCCTGAGAAAAAGTGACTTCTACAGGAAGGAGACTTTATCTTGGCTCACAGCTTGAGAAGGCTGTGTCAATCATGGTTAGAATGCATGGTGATGTGACAGTTTCAGGCAGCAGCAGCTGGTGTGGAAGGTGGTCCTTCTGTCACACCAGCAGTCAGAAAGCAAAGAAAAACATTGCCATGATCATCTGTCTGCCTTCTTTTCCCATTTTTATTCAGCCTGAGACTATGGCCCAGAGAATGGTGCTCCCTACATCCAGGGTGAGTCCTCCCCATTCATCCAAGCTCTTTGGAAACACACTCTCAGACACACACCCAGGTGTGTTTCATAGGTGATTCTGAGACCAGTCAAGGTGATGATGAAGACTGGACCATCACATCAAGTTGAAGTTAATCAGTGCTATTTATATCTAGTGATGGTTCCCTCCAGGCTCAAGCCCTTGGTAGAATATTCAGATTCCTGTCTCCAGTAGTCTCTCACCTTGCTCAGGGACACAGCGCTGTATCATCATGCAAGCACAGGTGTCTGTACTTAAGTACTTTTGATAATTTATAGTTGTCTAAAAATTATGAAAATCATATCTGAGAAAAAACAATGCACATGATATATTTGATGAGGGTGTACAGTTAATTCTCTTTTCAAATGTAAATATTCTTTTTTAAACCAAAAGGATGGTGGATGGATAATAATGACTTTCTCAATGTTTTGTAGTATAGAGTGAAGGAGCCATGGGCCTTTATGGAGGAATGTTACAATAGGTTATACCTTGCTGTGTCTATGAAGAACAAGGGCCCTGAGAATGACTTTAAAAATTTAATTACATTTATTTGTAAGCATTGCTATTTTAAAGCAGTTGTGTGTGTGCACATGTGCACCTACAGAACTAATTTCCACAATACACTATTAAGGTATTAATAGGAGTCAGTTCTTTCCTTCTATAGTGTAGGTAAGGAATTGAACTCAGGTTGTAACTCAGTTCCCTTTACTTTGGGAACTGTCTCACCAGCCCAAGAATGCCTTTGCGTAGATGCAGCAGAGTGGGGGCGGGGTATGAAAATCTAGTACATGTGTGACCTCATAGATAGTCTAGCCTTGCTCATTGAGAACACTTCAGTCTCTGGGAATGTTGGAGATTACCTGTAATCTGTGGTAGTATGAACAGAAGATTTGTCCCCAGTTTGACTTGGTCATTGTGTTATTACTTTTCTGTTCTGTGATAAAATACCCCAGTAAGACTACTTAATGAATAAACATTTAGAAGGCAGTTTGACAGCATGTCAGTTTACTAAAACAATTGTAGTAAGTTTCCCTCTGGAGCCTATGGTCTACCCTGCCATGAGCTACTGACCAGGTTTTCAGCCCCAACTTGAGTTCTTTTTCAAGAGCAGATCTCAAATACAATCAGAGTGGTTGGTTACCTCGATAACTGCATGCCATTATTGCATCAGTGGGTATGTCTTTTCTTGCAGAGTGTTATCATTCTCAGGGTGCACAGCTGCATAGACTCCTGAAGATGTTTCTGGCATTGTTATGCTATCTAGCAGGGCATGAGTTTCCAGTTCCAGCTTGATTTCCCTATACCCCACAACCAAACTGCCTAGTGTCTTCAGCAGCAAAATCTTATCATGTAGTTCTGATAAACACCCACAGTCTTGGCCACAGTCTTGTTATTTTGGGAGCCTTTTGAGGATCCTGACCAACCACAGTTGAAGTATCTTGTATCTGGCACTGGATTTTTCTTTGATCATCCATGTATCCTGGAAATGACCTTATTCACCCTTACAGGGTACCAACATTCAAATTATTTAAAAATATATGTATTTAAATAGAATGGTGAGTTTTCATATATCTCATTCTTACCTCCTTAGCTTTGGATAACCCTTTCTCTTGCATCCTCTTCTCCCTTATTTCCCATGTAAACTTTACCACTTCAGTATTCTCCCCTAACCTTTAATTTCACATGAGCTCAACTATTGTTGCACCCTTCAGATATTCCCACCTCTTGCTCTATTTTTAGCTTCTTAGTCTCTTACAGACATTCCAAGTTAAAGAAGAAAATAAACTCATGTGGTGATATATCTTATATTTAATAAAATCAGTCTGGAATAGCAGAGGACAAAGCCATCTCTTCCAGCCTTTTTATCATTGTTGTTTTGGTTTTGGTTTTGAGTTTTTTGGTTTTTTTTTTGTTTTTGTTTTTGAAACAGGGTTTTTCTGTGTAACAGTCCTGGCTGTCCTGGAACTTGCTTTGTAGACCAGGCTGGCCTCAAACTCAGAGAAATCCTCCTGCCTCCCAAGTGCTGGGGTTAATGGTGCGTGGCACCACTGCCTGACTGGTCACTCCTACAGAATGTCTAAATGCATGAATGTCTGCCTACCTGCCTGCCTTAAATATCTTCTTCACCCTGTTGATTTACTTCCGGGTTCAACTCTGCATTATAATTCATCATAATCCTAGAGTTAGAATTAAAGGTGTGAACTACTACTGTTTGATTGTTAGGCCTTGAACTTACAGAAATACATAAAGATCTCTGTCTCCTGAGTGATGGGATTAAAGGTGTGAGTCACCACTTTGTCATCCCTGTGCTGGGATTAAAGGGGTGAGTTACCACTCTTTGACCCTCATGGCTTCACTGTGGATGATCCTGTTCTCTGATATTCCAGGCTGATTTTATTAAATATAAAATATATCACCACAAACTTATAGGTCTGATCCCATGTATTCTTAAGGAAGGAGTAGCTTATCTGGGTTCACAGTTTAAGGGGATGGAGTTTACTGTGACAGAGAAGGCATGGCATTAATAGGTCTGTGGCAGCAGGAGTGTGTACTTCCTGTTTGTTCACATCTCAGCTGATGAGGGAGTAGAGAAGGGGAATGCTGGCATCCACCTGGCTTGTCTGCTTCTGTTTTTTTATTCATTATGGGTCCTCAGCCCATGGTATGATGCTGCTCACATTCAAGATGGGTCTTTGCTCTTCTGTTAATCTTGTGTAAAAATAAATGCTCTCACAGACACATCCAAAGATGTGCTTCACCAATTCCCTAGATATTTCTTGATCTAATCAATGACAAAAAAAATCATTATAATCTACACCTTGTCAGCTTAACACACAAATATATAACTTTAGATGATGATATTCCAAGCCTGGTCCCACAAAGTGTCATATTTACATCTTTAAGTGTGCCCCCAAATCTTAGCAATTATGACACTGTTTAAAAGTCCAAAGTCTGTACTCTCACCCCTACTACCTCGAGCTGGTGAGAGCTTCTTGTCTGCTTGTCTATAGTGTGACTTGGAAAAGCTATTTTAATGAAATCTGCTTTTTCCATGTAAGATCTCATTTGTTTTAGTGAGAGTTTAGATAAAGACCTCTAATTACTATAATGTCTCTCATTGCTTGCTCACAACAGCTTACACACACTGAAGCAGAAGTACAGTGGAAATGTTAGCATGTGCTCTGGAGTAGGCCTGACTATGAGATAGTAACAGAGATGTGTTCTGGCTCACAGCAGGATACCTAAGTACCAGGTTGCATTGTTTAACATGAACTCCTTTTTGAGGTAGTGGATCTGGATACAAGCAATGGATTAGATAATTTCATGATTAAGAGGGATGAAGAAAGGGAATCCTTAGCTAGTGCTTTGGATTCTCACCAACTCAGGATGCTGCTGAGTGGAGTGGTAGATACCTTCATGGAACTTTTCCACTCAAGTTCTCTGAGAAACACCTTACTATCCAGTGACCACCCACGGGATGTCCACAACTTCCAAATTCCTAAGACATTGATTGAATTAAGAAAGATGTTTCCTATGAGGGAACATTTGATGATGACTGGAAATATATATTTGTTTCACAATAAGGAAAAATGCTGCTAGTACTGAGAGTTCATGGAAAGTACCAAACATCCTATAACACAAGAATGAAGAGCCTCAAAGTATCAGCACTGCCTTGGCTGGGAACTCTTACTGTGAAATGAAGAAGTTGATACATTAGTCATTTGGGGTCACTATAACCAAATGCCAAAGACTGGCAGCTTATTAACAGCAAAAAGTTGGGTTCTTGTAGTTCTGGGAGGTCCAGGACCAAGATACTGGAACTGGATCGGTCAGGGATACTTTCTGGTTCATTGCTGTTTTTTTTTTCTTACATGCTGGTGTATAACTCATGACTTTGACCCTACTTTATAATGATACCAATCACATTGGTGAGGACCCATTGTTAACCCATCCCTTGACACTCTGCATCCTAACACCATCACTTCAGGAGTTAGAGTTTCAACATCAACTTTTAGTATACTGTATGGATCACAGCACAATCCAAGGAGCATCTGATCTGGTCATGTATATCTTGGAAGACAAGGTTGTATGTTTTTCAGCTGGAGAGAGAGATAACAAAAGATAGTGGATGTATCAGTCTAGGGACTCTTAGGCTGATTCCTAAAGAAATAGCAAGAAACACTGATACCTAAGCTTGTGTCTACTGCTTCCATAGCCTGTGATTTGCACGGTACCACTCCATTCACTCAGCAGGTGTTCTACACACTCTCACAAGAGATTTCATTTATGGGGAATATTTTGTTATGAAATAACCCAAATTGAAGTTTGAAAAATATAAAACAAATTTGTGAGTGTCAAATGCTTTTAGAAATGAGGTTTTTCAACAAAGGCAAAGAATCATATCTCAATTGCTTATGATTTTTGGAAAAAAATAGCTTGTGAGAAAATGATGCAAGTGTGAGAATGTTTATAAGAAGAGTCTCAAGTACAATTTATTTTAGTAAGTTTGTGGAAAGGAATTACCCTTTATTTTAGAACCAATATGGTGATGTAAAATTATAAGGAAACAGATTTATGGGAGTTAGGGATATAATTTTATTGTAATTAATTACTAATAGATCTAGGGTTTTAAGGATATAATCCAATATTATGAATTTATTTTAAGCATCTTTATAATCCACATTTTTTGTTGTTTTGTGTTTTGAGATAGAGTCTTATTCTGTATAGCTTTGGCTGGTCTGGAGCTCACTATGTAGACCAGACATACCTTGAACTCCCAGAGATCTGCTCATTTCTATCTCTTCCATGCTGGGATTAAAGATGTGTGCCACTTTACTTGGATTATTTTTAATTATTTAAGTATTTGTGCTAAAAGTAATAAGAAAGCATCTAGCAAAAGTTTCTCTCAATTTCTTTTTCCTCCTTCCCAACTCTGAATCATATCTGAAAACACTGTTAATATCTTTGATTTTTCCTCCAGAACATCCCCAGGCATACTCATGACAATAAAACTATGCCTTGTTAATTTTTTCTTTAAAAATTTGTTTACTTTATGTGTTTGGGTATTTTGCTTGCACCTATGCCTAGTGGCCTGAGAGGCTAGAAGAGGGGCATTGGATCCTTTGGGGCTGCAGTTACAGACGGTTGTTGAGTCACCATGTAGAATTAAACCAAGATCCTGTGGAAGAGCAGCCAGGACTCTCACTGCTCAGCCATCTCTCCAGACCCTTATTTTTTGCCTTATTTTTGGCTTGTAGATGTATTCACTCTGTTTTTATCTTGAGTGACATTTTCCTATCAGTTTGTGGAGAGATTTCTAATTTGCTTCCTTTCGTGTCCATAGGATATTTAACTTTGGGGATAAACCACCTTTTCCTTAACTTATCACCTTCATGGGGCATTTTTTGCTTCAAAACCTTCACGATTAACCTCACACATATTATGCCATCTCAAATATTTTGCAAGTGTGCTATTGAGCTTATTTTTGAGTGGGATATTATATTACACATGTGTGTATATGTGCATTAGCAATATCACTGTGTAGGAGAGTTGGGGTGTGGAAAAGGTATTAGGATTAACATATGGAAGAAGCCAATGGGTAGAAAAACAGAACCCTCCTCCAGCAAGTCTACGTGTAACAAACATGTGGGGAAAAAAAGCTCAGCTATACAAAGTGAGGGGAAGGCTGGTGTTAAGTAAGTACCCTGAACAGATTTAAGCTCACACGGCATTGGGACATTAGCACTTCTGCTAAGCTCAGTAGCCCAGTTCTTCCCTTCAATGTGCCTTCTTATCCTTCTTAATTGTTTTAGGGGCTGGGGAGATGGCTCAATGGTTAAGAGCACTGGCTGCTCTTTTAGAGAACCAGGGTTCAATTCCCAGCACTCACGCAATTTCCAGGGCTCATAACTTTCTGTAACTTCAATTCAGTGGGATCCACTGCCCTCTTTTGGCCTTTGCAGACACTGCATGCAAGTGGTGTATAGACATATATGCAGCAAAATATACAAAAAATAAATAAACAATATATATAACACACATATATATGTATATGTATATATATATATATATACATATATATATACAAACCCAGACCATCTGGATGTCTGTCACTATATATGTGGTCCTGGGCTGACCCATTGTTCTGTGGCAGAACAACCTGGGTGAGCTCCAAACTCCAGTCTGTACCTGTTACGGTTTTGCATATCCACAAGCAGTTTGCAGAATTTCGTAGTGACGTATGTAATTGTACTTTATTCCCATTCACTGCTTGTCCCTCGCCTTCCTGTTGCTGGTCCCCTTTCTTCTTTCAAACAGCCCGCCTGCCTCCCTCTCTCTCCTATCACAACCAGTGATACGTCACTCTCTCCCTTCCCCCCTCCTCCCTCCTCCAGTTAAAACCTCTTCCTTGCCTCTTGGTACACTTTCTACTTTTCTACATGTGTGTAAATTTAAACATATAAATTGTTCTGCATGAGAGAATACTTGCAGTATTTGTCATGCTGAATTTGGATTATTTTGCTTAACACAATGATCTCCAATTTTCACCCATTTTCCTGAAAATGCAACTATTTAATTTTTCACAGCGGAATGAAATTCCATTGTGTATACATACCACATTCTATCTATTCATCTCTGGAAGGAGGGAGGGTAAAAGGCAAAGTGCTCACTTTCATTGTCTGGTAAAGACTATTTTGTTCTTCCAGGATGGAGCCTAGCATCTTGCTTCCCCTGGGGAGGATGGTATGCATCTATGCTGGTTCCCTTTTCAGGTTATTGTGAATAATAAACACAGATGAACAGGTGTCTCTGTAGCAAACAGATTCCTTTGGGAATGTTCTGAGGAGCAATACAGCTTGATTATATGGTGATGAGGCAGGGTAAAACGTCTGGGAGGACATGAGAAGAGAAAGAAGCATATCATCAATGGAGAGCCAAGAATTCCTGCCCAGTTACCAGCTGCTTAAGGCTCCTCTCCTTTCCTACAAGTAAACCTATGATTTCCTAGGACTCTCACAAGCAACCCCATTCACGGAATAGGGCTAAACTCTGATGTAGTCCTCCTGGCTCCTGCTTTCTGCCTTAACAAGTTATAGTTCTATGCAAGGCCTCTTCAGACTCAC
Organism: Sigmodon hispidus; assembly: GCA_004025045.1. Classification (NCBI taxonomy): domain Eukaryota; kingdom Metazoa; phylum Chordata; class Mammalia; order Rodentia; family Cricetidae; genus Sigmodon; species Sigmodon hispidus. Next base: position 39,183 of record PVIH01006463.1, on the reverse strand, counting down.
TTCCATTAGCTTCCCTCATCAATTAAGAGAGAAGGGGTTGGGGAGATTCCTTAGTAATCTTTTGAGATGTGGCTTGGCAGCTATGCAAGTGATATTTATGGCCAGTGCTAAAACATTTAGTTGCTTACTGTTATCCTTGCCTGGTAGATTTTGTTTTCCCTTAGATATCTTTAACTCAGTAACTGTCCATTGGATTTTGACGTGGGATCTTGTACAGTCTATTCAGGGTTGACTGCCCAGTCTTCCTGCCTCAGCCTCTCCAGTGCTATAATTACATGCAGGTGCCTACACTAACAGCCCTTCAGATCTTCAATTTGACTAGGAAATTTAGTGTTATCAAGTGTTTTATATTTTTTCATTTGATTCTTTGGAGCCTCAGTTTTGTCTCATTTAGTATTGATACTATAATCTTTAAAAACTGCCTTTTTTTGCATTGCACAGTATAGATTCTCAGCCTTCTTTTCACCTTCTCAAAATCATTTTTGAGATATTTCTTTTATTTTGGCGGAATTAAGTTTTACTTCAACAGACAATATGAAAAATCTGTTTTTAACTGTGTAAAACAGATATATATATATGTACATATATATAAACATATATATGTAACAAATATATTTGGCTTGAATTATATTATTTCCATTTTTTAGGATACTCTTTCATTTCATAATTTTAATGCTTATTTTGATTGTTTGTAGTCTTGTAATTTATAAAGATCTATGTTTTTGTATTTTGTAATTATAACTTCCTGTGGCTTTCTACATTTTTAGGCATATGACAGTCCCCAAATATGAGTTAGAATTTAATTAGTTAGAATTTAATTAGCGTCAAATCTTTGTCTGTTGTAATATGAAGTTCCCGGCCTGAACTTTCTGGCCCAGCCTCAAGGTTCAGTGAGACCAACTCACAGTCTCACCACCACCTAGCACCAAATAATCACACAAAGACTTACATTAATTTCATGCTGATTGAATATGACTCAGACATATTGCTAGCTAGCTCTTTTATCTTAACTCAATCTATTTCCATTAATCTGTTTAGCCGTGTGGCTTGGTACCTTTTCTTAGAGCAGCATGGTTGTCTTCTTTTCTCTCCTGGTATCTCTGTTGGTATCTCTGTTTTGTCTCTTCCTGTTCCCAGCGCTTTTTTTTTGTTGTACCCATGTCTAGAAATTCCCAAAGACCTCCACGGAGATGGACTCGCTGAAACATGTGTGAGGGTTTTATTGTTTCATACAGGTTCCAAATGTTCAATAACCCATGTCTGATGGCCTCTGAACACCTCACTTATGGCCCTCAGCTCCTGAATCTTGCAGGAACCATGTTCAAGTCATGGCAGTGTGGTCCTGTATCCTCCAACATTCTTTCTTTCATTTATTGCTTAACATTAGCCAAGAAAAATCTAGGTGTGCTTCTTTCCCTGGGCTCCTAAATCTGTCTTTGATTCTGTTCCCTAGTTTACATCTTAGGAGTAACATTGTTTGCTTTATTACCCAATTCCTGGAATGGCTGCCCTTCTGCATGTGGGCCCTCATTCAAAGAGAATAATTTCTTAACTAGAAGTCCTGGACCCCAGTTTTGAACTTGGGTCCCATTTATTGGTCACTAGTCTTTGTCTGTTGGTAAAGTAAGTAACAATATTTTACCTGTATCTTTGTAGTACTCATATTTTAATCCATTTTATTTCTGTGGTTTATCTCTTTATAGGTCATTGTCTTGATAGTGATGGGTAGGTGTCATAGGATGCCCATGCTTGTTTCAAGACTTTATAGTTCATTGGTTTTTAAAATCTTTGCTACTACTCATATATGAAACTTTTTAAAATTAGAAAATGTAAACACTAGTCTTATTTCCTTTTGCTACACAAATCAAATTGAGTCCAGGACTTTTTCTACCAGCCTTGTTTACCCCTCTCTGATCCTGATTGTGACAGAGGAGAGGTGATAGATCTGGGGGTGGGGGAAGACTGTGCTGGAGGGGAATGGGGAGGTGAGGGAGGAATGGGTTTCTGTTTTAAAGTGGTGTTTTGCCCTCTCTTCTGGTCTCTTAGATTTTTCTATGTATGGCTTCCTCTGCTTCCATGCCTTGCTGCTTTTGGAAGCTTTTGTTTGCACTTTGGAGTTTCCAGGTTACAGGACTCACAGCACTATGGAAAACAGAACTAAGGCGTTCCATCCTTTCTCCATCCTTTCTTAGTAGGGCTTTTGTGAGATTTGCAGAGCTATTTACACTGGAGATCTGATTCAACTTTAGAATTTAGTAAGTACAGCACTTTCAGGAACACAGAGTCAAGGTCAAAGTAAGAAACATGGCCAATCTAGAGGTATCTTTCTACCTCTTGCCTTATGTGTGATTGTAAGAATGAAGAGAGACAATGGGGACCTCACACTGGCCTCATCCTTAGTGTTTCTAACTGTAGCTTTTCCCTCCCACGATCAATACACAAGAGTCTCTGCTAGGCAACTGCTGATGCTCCCTAAAGCTCAAGGTAGTTAAACTATGCAGATTGGAAAGGCACATTAGAGACAAGGAAGCAGATACCTGACATTCTACACAGCATGTACAATATTTTTTGTATTGCTAATTGTGTGTGAGAGTGTGTGTGTGTGTGTGTGTGTGTGTGTGTGTGTGTGTGTGTGTAAGCATGTGAGTGTAGAGGCCAAAGGTCGACATCATGTACTATCCTTACTCCCTGTTTACCTTAGCTTTTTAGACAGGGTCTCTCACTGAACACTGCTTCAGCTAGACTGACTGACAAGCCATCAAGCCCCGGGGATCCACCTGTTTCCATCAGGCCAGCTCACTCATTACAGACATGCCCCACTGCACCTGCACCTGGCTTTTTACATGGAGATCAAACTCAGATCCTCCTGCTTTGGTGGCAGACATTCTCCCTACAGAGCCATCTCTCCAGCTCCTGTTGCATGGTATTTGTGTATTTTGTTTTTCCACTGTCCCATCATTTCAGTGCCTCCACCTATTTGTACAGAGATATAATTCAGGGATTCTGGAGACTGAGAGCTAGCCTGGCTTGTTTTTAAAACCAAAAGTTAGTGGGCATTGCAGACCCTTTATTTTGAATAGTCTCTAAAGCATATGCATTCCCTGAGACCTGATATTTCCATGCATTCAACAATTATAGCACCACTATCTCCACCTCTGAATGTCAAGGACAAAGTTATCTATGTATTCTTTTCATTACTACCATCCAGAATCACTTAGCTGCTTAGCAACACTTCACTACATTTGCTGAGGTTTTTATCTGTCATGTTGAAAGCAGAAGTGGTTGGGGGACAGGCTGAGTCTGATGGAAATGAATGCAAAAAGATTTTCTTTAAAAAAAAGAAACGAGGTGGGGGTACCTTAGAGTATATTAAATCCTGTGCTGGTGGTGACATAGTAATGAATAAGTCACTTGCTTCACAGTCGATTGAAAGTCAGTAGGCTAGCATTTATTAAACACCTATTACGTGGTAAATATCACATTATACACATTGTTTATTCCTCATGGAGGCTCCATTGCACAGTAGGGCTGTCCTGCTTTGTAGAGGGCTTGTCTAGGTTCAGAGAGGACTGGAATCCAGACTTGGACTCTGACTTCAGAGGGCTCACTCTTTCTCCTGTACCACACTGCTCACAGCTCACTACAATAGAACTAATACATGACATGCAAGCCATGCACTTGGACTGGATATGAAACCAGGCAGCCTCAGGGCTCCTCACTTGAGTACCTATGTTAAAGTGTCAGCTAAACCTCAGCTGTAAGCATGGGTACTATATGAAGTCCTGTCTGCATCTGGGAAATATGCTAGAAGGGAAGTGGGGTTGAGAGATGGATTTGGGGTTCTGAGATGGGTGCTTGATTGTCATGAAGATTAAAAACTACCAATAACATTATTGGGAATGTGTTGTCTTCATTCAGAAAATATGCACTTTACCTGTTCTGTGCAATCTACTCTGTGTGTGTGTGTGTATGTGTGTGTGTGTATGTGTGTGTGTGTGTGTGTGTACTCACGCATGTGCACTTGTGCCCCCACATGTATGGGCAGAGGTTGACATCACATATTTTTCTCAATCACTCTCCACTTTACTCTTCACCTTATTTTTTGAGACAGGATATCTCTGTGAACCTGGAACTGCCCATCAGGCTTCACGGCCAGCCAGCCAGCTCCAGGTATCCTCCTGTCCTTGCCTTCCCAGAAGTTCTTGTTGCTTCCCAGAGGCTGGCCACATTCTGCTGGCTTTAGTGTATCTGTGGATATGGGGTGCTTTTTGTCCACTCTACTGCAGAATTCAACACTGGGCCTTAGCACCTCTGTTTTAGCTTCATGACATTTCCTTTTATTTTGAGATGAGGCTTCCCTTATGTGACTAAAGCTGTTTTGGAGATCAGATCTCCTGCCTTAGCCTCTGGGGTGCTGAGATCACAGGTGTGGACCAGCACGGCCAGCCCTTCCCACACCCTTGTGTTGAGGTCCCTGCCTTTCTTTGCTCCTCAGTACAGGCTGTAAAACTTAGCAGCACCCATTCTCTGTCATAGTGAGGTCATGTGACTGTGTAATTAAACAGTTTAGCAACACTGACATTTCTGTATTTGCACTAGAATTATCTTGATATTACCGGGGACTGGAGACTGCTACCACCTGCTAGGAACATATGCGTATGTTTGAGCAAAGGTTAATGAGTCTATTCAGAAAAATGAATCATGTGAGGCTCTGGAGCATCTGGGTGCATCTTAATGTAACGGAGCTGAAGATTTTGAGAGAAACTAACCCAATTTGGGACAAAACAACTGGAAAAACTGGTCAAAGATTTGAAAGTCTCTCTCTCTCTCTCTCTCTCTCTCTCTCTCTCTCTCTCTTTTTTAAGGAATGGGTAGAAGACTGATTGTATTGTATTGTAGAAGATAGTTATTGTGGTCTCCCATCCCTCTCTTTCAACAGGGGCTCACTTTGTAGTTCAGGCTAGCCTCAAGTTCTTAACCTTCTGGCTGTAGTTTCCCTGGTAGCGGGATTATTGGTGTGTAGCAATGTGCCTGATGATTAATTTAGCCTTAAGTATAAGGCACATTCCCTGTGGCCTGACTCCTCTATTGGGTGGGTTTTTGCTTATTTTGTTTGCTGGTGTTATACTATGCATATGCCACCACTGAGGTGCACCCAGCCCCTCACAGATTAACTCTCAATTGAAAAAATGGGGATCAGAAACCCCTGTACCTTAATCTTCAGTCTGTTTGCCTAGCTTAATGTGCATTAACTGAGTAGTTGTGGAAGTTAACTACAGCCACCTTGCCTACCAATCCTCCAGTCTCTGAACTTCTTGCTTTAATTAAATGCAATGGCCAAGGTTTTGAGAGTCTTCTCAATTTTTTTTAGGATGTTTATGGTGATGATTTTTCTTCTCTGATTCACAAAGAATAATAAACCCATCAAAAACATGACATTAGCTCGAATCAGTGTGATGGGGGTTCTATAGAAGCCCTCTCAACCTTCCAAAAAACGTGATGAAGTTTTTCTTCTTCTTCAACTTGGCCTTACTTTAAGAAAGGACTTACTAGTTTAAAAATAGTCATCTTTTATTTCCCAGCTGTCAGGGCCTTTCTCCCTTCCCTCAGCATTCACTGACGTTTTTTGATTGACACCCCACTCAGTACTAAAAGGGAATGGAGAATACAGAGCATCTAGAATGTTCCATTTTATTGACAGACGCTGAGACTTTGTCAGGGACAATTGCCTAGCAACATGTATGGCACCAGTTTGGAGGAAAGAGGAGAAGAAAAGGGCAGGATTCCATATAAATGGAAGGCAAGCATGTGTGGAAAAGGCCAGCCATCACTAAATGGGGAGTATTTTATTCCAAATAGATCTTTAAGTTAGCAATGTTGCATGTAAAATCTGTACAAATTATTTTTCTTTTCTTGTGCTGTTGGATTAATGAAATGTTGAGATAAAAGATTCATGCAAAATGCATTTGGCTGTAGGTTCAGTGCAAAGGAAATTTGCTGGCATGAAGAACAGAAGTTCTAGAAGTACCGACTTTGAGTATTTGATTGAACAGGCTGCCAACTATTTGTTTTTCATAACCCCAGGAGAAAATTCTTTTCTGATTCTGTCTAATAAAACTTTATAGATTTCTTCTGATTAGATCATTTAGGTCACATGCCTGGTTTTGAACCAATCATGGCCATAAGTTATAATTACCCTGTTGCTGGTTTAATGGGATCTCAGCCTGCTTCCTAAGGCTATTGTTTGAGATGCCTTACTTTAGAGATTTGTTCATCTGGAGAAGCTGAGATGGTAAGTGAGAATATTTTTGTGTCAGGAGGACCAGGCTGAGTCATTCTCTTTAGTTATATTATATGCCACAGAATCTCAAATATAATGGCATGCAAGTGACCCTTATTAATTACTTTTATTGTTACTATAATTGAGTAACTTGACAAGAAGCCACTTAAGGAAGGAAGGGGTTATTTTGGCTCATAGTTTGCGGGGATACAGCCCATATTGGTAGAAAAGACTTGGTAGCAGGGGTTTGGGACGTCTATCTGGTCACATTTCATCTATGTCTAGGAAGCAGAGGGCAGACAGAAGGTGGGGCCTGGCTATGAAACCCCAAGACCCTGTACTGACTTACTTTAGTGAGGCTTCACTTTTTATAGGCTGTACAATTTTCCAGTAGAGACACTAGCTAGGAACCAAGCATTCACACACAATGCACATATTGGCAGACACTTCATATTCAACAGCAGGATATAATATAGGGCTCCAGGGCTTCTAACACTCAGACCAGCTAACCTGCACAGCCATTCCAGCCTGACCAGTTCAGGAGGCGATTGTCTAGATAGTCTCATGTGACCTTTCTCTCTTTGTCATTTGTAACTGTGAGTCTATTGTTAAAAATTTTGTGACTGAAGGCTTTTAACTCCTCCAGAGCATGCTATTGACCTCTCTACTGTATGTTGTTACCATATTGTTTGATTTGCCTGATCCAAGGTCAGTGCCTGTGCTTTGTATTAGTGTTTTCCAGAGAAACAAAAAATAAAATCAATATCTATCAATTTATTTATTATTTACCTATCTACCCAACCGTCCATTGTCTATTTATCTATCTATCATCATCTATTTGTCTATATGCTATTTATCATTTGCATCTATCATCTATCTACCTTCTCTTATATCTGTCTCCTATCATTTATGACTTATTTATCTATCATCTACTTATTTATCTATCTGCTATTTATTATCCATGTATCATCTATCATTTATACCTATCTATCACTCTGACTCTACTTTGACTTTTTTATTTAATAGTAACACATAGTTACTAGCCTGGACCAAGCCTAGGAAATCATTCCTCTTTAAGGTTAGGGTTGAGTCAGTGCTGCCTGACCCACATAGCAGCGCTGTTGCAAGGATGAAATGCTGTGTGGGACTCGTGATACCCACTCATTTCCATTATCTGGTTGGTCTCTGAGATCACATTGACTGTGGCAGAGACTGTTTTCCTTTTGCAGATGAAAAGCCTGGGAGAGCTGCCCACTCTTTATCAACTAATAGGGTAGATCTGTTCACCCGAGGGGAGAGTGAGATATGTAGCTGGACCTAGTGGTTATCAGATGACAAGTCTGTGTCTCACGGGGATGGGGGCTTCCTCAGGATATCTCAACATCAGCTGAGATGGAAGAGGAGCCACAAGGCTTTTGCCTCACCCTACTTCAGCTCTGGTGCTCCTTTCTTGGCTGGCTCCTCTTTACCATGGTTGCATACACAGGATTCCAGTTACATGCTGATGCTGCTAATGTGGAAAACCACAGTTCCAGCCCAACACTCAGATCCTAGAAACAAAACCCCTTCCCCTCTCTGGCCCCTCAGTTCACTTTACTTGATAATCGAAGGGGCCCCCGCCAGGAGGTGTAAGAATCTTCTTTTCCCTCGGAGCTCAGATTTGGTGACTTTTGCTATTGGCCAAAGTGCTACTTACTAATTTTGTGGAAACCAACTAAATCACTACCTCAGAAGTTATTAATTCTGCAAGCAGCCTCATCTTAGTGAGTTGTCAGCCAGCTAAAGCCAAGCCAGTCATAAAATGCCAGCATGACTAGTGTGGGATGGTGCTAACAGTGTGAGCTTTGCTGGGCATTTCTGGTGCGAAGGCAATCATATCTCTGGAGTGAGAAAGGTCAGCGCCCTGTAGCTGCCAAGGGGACAGGAAGGGGGCTGCCACCCACTGAACACAAATCAGTCTAAAACACAAACGCCCTTTGCTGCTGCTGCCTAATGGCTCTGAATGTCAAATGATATTATTTTGGGAGACCGTTAAGCTCCCTTCTCGGCTCACAGCAGGATATAAATCCCCTCATCTCGTTTGATTAATCCTCGAGACTATAGAATATGTTACAAGGTGCTGAAAACACGACTGAGCTAGGAAAATCAGCAGCATTAACAAGCCCAGAAGTTCTTTTAAAGCCTGAATCTTTTTTTTACTGATTCTGTATTGTGCAAAAATGGGAGGAACCCCACTGAGCCTGGGGAATGAGCATTTTATGTGTGAAGTGTCATTAGTGAGTAGGTGTATGTGTATGAAATGTAGGGTATGAGTTGGCTCAGCAGGTAAAGGCTCCTGCCACTAAAGCCCAATGACTTGAGTTGGATCGGTATGACAGAGGAGAGGTCTGGCTCCAGCAGTCTGTCTTCTGACCTCCACACATGTGTCCCACAGAGACACAAAATAAAGAATTCTTTTTTCTTTTACAATTCATATTTCCATGTCTCTGAACACATACACTCTCTCTCTCTCTCTCTCTCTCTCTCTCTCTCTCTCTCTCTCTCTCTCTCTCTCTCTCTCTCTCACACACACACACACACACACACACACACACACACACACACACACACTCACATGCAAGCCTGCATCGTATCAATTATTCTAGCTGGTGAGATTACAAATAAGTTTCTAATTCTTTGGGTTCTTTTTAGCTGACATGTGTTGTGTTTTAATGAGAAAGTGCACCCGAAATCATGTTATTTCAAAATATATTTTCTCTTATTCATGAGGAGGGCAATTTCCCTAGGAAGGCCGCTGAGAATGCTGCCTCCTCCTCCTCTCCTCCTCCTCCTCTCCTCCTCCTCCTCTTTCTTTTCCTCTTCTCATTCTAACATGGAGGAACTTGAAATGTCCCTTGAAACAGATAACAGAGCCCTGCCTGGGAATCATGCCACATCTTCCTTTTCAAGACCTGGAAGCCGCTGTGGTCTGACAAGCAGTAAGAGATGTGATAATAAAGAGGACGGGCTACTCCAGGGCTGGATTTCATTTCCAGCTTAATTAAATCCAAGAAACACACCGACCTCCAGCTTTGAAGAGCTGCCTCAAAAGCCAGGTGCCCTCATCAGCTTGGGTTCACCCCACCGTGACTGTGGGAAGGGTCCAGAAGAGGGTGGAGGGAGGCGGAAGCCAGCTGAGATGAAGCAGACAGGCAGGAAGCAATATTGCAGAGAAAGCTGTTTTATCCGGTGGGTGAGATCCGCTTGCCCTTCTGTTTAAAAGGTGAACAGGAGGCTTCACCTGCAAAGGCGCTGAACTGAAATTTCTCTCTGGCTCCCTCGGCCCCTGCCACCTGTCCCCCTTCTGCAAGCTGCAGCCCATCCCCTCCCCACCCCCCATTGTGGGGAATTGGGTACAAAATGCACTTGGCTAGCACAAGTCTCCACTGGGCCATCAGTGTGCATGAGTGTGCATGGCTGGAGGGTTTTTCCTGCATTGCACATTTGATGTCCTTTCTAGTTGCTCAGCAAGAACATTGCCATTCTTACCAATACCTGGGGTCCCTTCATTCTCCACTGTAGAGACCAGAAGTCCCTTTAATATGCAGACAAAGAGGGATAGATCCTTGACCTTTCTCACTGAGCCAAACTGGAACAGCATCGTAACTCACTTCTGCTTTCACATGCACTTAGGACATATTCCAGGGCTTTACAGGTGAACAAAACAGCAGAGAACCATCTTAGGTCTGAGAAGAGGCAAGGTGACAAAGAGGAGGGAATGGGCTTTATTTGTAGATCGGAGGGAATGTAAAGGAAGGCAAGGGTGGGGTGGGGAGAAAGAAAGGATGGGGGAAGCAAGAATGCAGGCAGCCTCAGGAGATTGAGCAGTGAGGCAGGGGAGTGGAGCCTAAGCCACAGTAGGGAGCACTGTACTGGTCAAGGCCTAGTAGGCCCTGTCAGTGACCCAGGGAAGCCATCTCTGGTGGTAGGACTTACATCCTTAGGCAGAAGTTTTGTTACTTGAATTCTTAGGGTCAGAGGCTGAACATAGCAGCTATACTCAGTCCCGGTCCTGGATGGGCCAATTAAACAGCCAAATTAGGATAAAAAGCAGAGAGAGAGTTGCTCACTCTGGTCATGTTGAGAAGAACAAAGAGGTCCAATGTTTCCCCACCCCATATTCATCTTTAGGTCTTGACATAGCTTTCCATAGATGGCAAGGGGCACAGCTGAGCCATCCAGGTCAAGGTGTGGCACTGCCCATCATTGTCATCGGTTCAGAGTCATTGTGTTTTGTGTATCTGACAAGCTGTTGGTGTGTGTGTGTGTGTACATGTGCTTGCGCACATGTGTGTATGAAATTTCTTTAGAATATCTTTATTCCTACCAGGAAGGCTACAGTTTCTGTTAGCCAAAGGCAATTCTTTGAAAGAAGGAATTGGGAGCTTATGATAGCTAATACTCTGGGAAATAGATATGCTATCTGGGTTGGGGCATCACCACATCTACTAATCCACATTCAGTCTATATCCCCTGTGGGCAGTCAAGAGGATCCAGGTATACCCTTTCCATTTTCCTTGTGCTGTGAAGACTGTGGCAAATGTTCATAATACATACTTAGGGTTAGTTTCTTTCAGTAGGATTATAGTCACCATGGTCTGTAAAATAGGGATAATAAAAACATGTGTGGGGATTCATGTGCTCAGTTGGCACCTGCTGTGTTACTAAGCCTAGACGGCTCCTATGACAGGAAGTGCTTCTAGCCTGTTTTCTTTGTTGTCTGTTTCTAAAAGAGGTACTAGCATGTGTGTGTGTGTGTGTGTGTGTGTGTGTGTGTGTGAGTGAGAGAGAGAGAGAGAGAAAGAGAGAGAGAGAGAAAGAGAGAGAATCATGTTAAGAGTTACATTAAATTTTCAAGATGCTATTTTTTTGTTGTTTAGATATTTATTTATTTTTATCCTACTTGTTTAAGCCCGTATGTATGTATGTATGTATGTATGTATGTATATGTGCAGGGCCTGTAGAGAGGCCAGAAGATGATGTCATATCCTTTGGGCAGCTGTGACTCAACACAGGGGTGTGGAAACCAAACCCAGCTTCTGTGCAAGAGCAGCAAGTGCTTTTAACTGCTTAACTATCTCTTTAGCTTCTCCCAGGACACCATGTTTTATTTGTGAATACAAGTTTCCTGAAAGAAGCCATCCATTTCACCAAGCCTTTTGCAAGGCTGATTAATGGAATAGAAATCAGTTGTGGAGAGATGGAATGTTGCGGGTCTACAAACTACTTAAAATTTATTCAAGGCTGTATTTATTCCCTATGTGGCCTTTAAAATCATCATCATATCACCATCATCATCACTATTGCCATTATTATCACCATCATCATTATCTCCATCATCATCATCACTGCCATCATCACCATCATCATCATCATTGTAGCCATCATCATTTTTTGCCTACTTTGGTGTTGGGCCTAACATCCTGTGACTAAAACCTTTAGAAATGTATTGACATAATGGAATCCTAATTTCCACTAACCAAAAGGCTAAAAAAATGTCAGAGAGGTCTGAGGCCTACAGATACTGTTTCCTGCTGTGCTATAACCTGTCTTCCAGTCATTTATACAAGTGTCCAGATTGATGACTTCCTTTGTTCTTTTACTATAAAAATTTTTATGCATTTTTTTTTCATATGGGAGCATGAAATTTGGAGCAACTTAAATTTGTGTACCCAGACTATAGTCACTCATATTTGACTTCAGAATAAACTCTCTTGTCCCTTTGAGGTAACAGCAGTGTTTTTTGTGTCTCTACAATGAATAGCTGATTTTAGGAAGTCAGCATAAATGATTCAGACTGGGGCTTAGCTCTGCATTTCCTAATACTGTTCACGCCAGTTCTGTGGACCTGGAGTAGAGACCACGTCATTACTGCTGGGTACCTCCTGTGATCGTGTTGGCTAGCTATTGGCAGAATTAAAGGGAGGCCAGCTCTCTCTGCACCATTTTGATGCTCACCTCTCCTCTAAGATCCACCCTCATCTTATTTTGCCTCCACCAGGGGAAAAAAACAGAAGAGTCACTCTTTCTTGAGGGCAGGTAACTATTAATGAGATTGAACTGTTATTGGAGCATTGATAGTAGGCTCACAACCATTTAGCATTCAAAGCAAGAACCATGTGATGTCCAAGGCAGAATTCATAGCCAAGAGCACCAATGACTGCCGGGGCAGAGAAGAAAAGGGAGTTGTACTTATAGTAATACCAGCTGCCATTTCTATAACATACTAGACTGGTTATTTCAGGTCAGTCTATAGAAAACTTCCCCAGGTAAGTATCATTAAACTTCATGTCTGAGGAACCACTAATTGTAATACTTGTGGCCATTAAACATCTGTCTCTTGTTTCAGGGATATGCTATATTGCAAAAGAAAATGTGCTTTTGTGGATGCAGAAGTTTTAGAATTTTAAGTGCAGCAATGACAACAATCCTTTATCTGATATTCAGAGTAGTAAGGACAATGGTAGATAGGATTTGGGTGAAACAGAGGGCAGAGACTGGATGTGCCTGTCCCCAACCTTTGCATTTCTTGACCTGAGCAATGTTGGGTTCATGTGCAAGAAGACACAGCCCTATCTCTATTACTCTGATTATGCAGCCAGACCTATGACTACTCTCTGGAAAGGCTTCAGATGCTCACTCATGCTTTGGATGTTGTTACTCTGATGCTCATGCTTTGGGTATTGCTACTCTGAACCATTCACCTCATTTTTTCCAGGGGTTTCTCTCTCAACAGAAGCTCAGATGCAGGGAGAGCAGCTTACTTGGTTTTCCATCACTAAGTGGGATTATTAGTTGCCTTACAAGACTCATTTTTATGTGTTCCCTTTGTCGTTCCTAGCTTTAATAAAGCTTGTCATTCAAATACAGCGGTGACTTTTCCCAAGAGTGTTATTTGCTACTGTTCAAGGCCTAACATCCAGGCAGTGGTAGCTCACTCCTTTAATCCTAGCTCTAGGAGAGTTGAATAGCTGAGTAGGGAAAGAAATATATACAGGAGAAGGCAGAAGTTTAGCATTCTGTCTGAGCAACCAGACTGAAGATAGGACTTACCCTGTTTGGCCTTAGGAGTTTGCTGGGCAAGAAGTGGCTGTGGTTTGTTTCTCTGTCTCTCTGATATTTCAGCTTTTCCACAATATTCAATTCCAAGTTTTCATTATAATACTAAATAGAACTCATGCAATACAACAGTGTTCCAACGAGCCTGGCTGGATGGGGAAAGCCTGGGCTGGATTTAACCTGTATGTACCATCTTGGTAGGGCATTGCCACCAGGAGAGCAGTCTGTACAGGCAGAGAAATGACCCTTCTCCCTGGGCTCACATTTATGTAGGTGCATCTTTCTCATTTTGTTTATCGCTGGGATATGGCATACACTTTACTTTATGACCAGGTTTATTATGTACCCCTGACTAGCCTGGAATGCAATAATGTAGATCAGGCTGACTTGGAATTTGCCTATGTCCCAATAAATCCTGGGATTATAGGCATCAATGGCCACCACATTCAGCAAGATTTACTATAATTTGGGAGAATTTCTTACCTTCTTCTTGCTGTTTCCAAGTTCTAGCCATCAGCAACCTCGTCTCAAAGCTGCAGGATGGTGAGTATGTAGACAGGGCCTTTTACACACAAGCTTATCCTGCTCACATGCCTGAGAGTCTATGGTTCAAAATTTCATCTTTGGAGGTATTCCTCATCTCTTGTTTTCAATGCTGATAGGAATTTGTTAGTGTTTTAACGTCTTTGTAGTAATCATTGGGATTGTACTTGGGCTGTTAATGGAGTATCAGGTGAAAAAGCTCTATTCCTCATGTCCTCTAATTTGAATAGATGGCTCCCATGGTATTCTGAATAACAGACCAGAAATAGTGGGGCTTAACATTTTTCTACAAGACAGCACCAAAGAGATGTTCTAATTGAAAGAAAAAGAGGGGGTATTATTCTGAGACTATTTGCTTATAGCAAGTACACTGTTTTTCTTTTTCTTTTTTTTTTTTTTAAACCAAGAATATATGGCTATTTAGCACTAATAGACGTCTAAAGTGTTACTGGAAGTTGGAGAGTCAAATATCCCTTGCTCCAGGCCATCATGTGACACAGAGATTTTACTATGCCTTCCACTGTTAGATGTTTGCCTGCTGGCCCACTTGGACATGCCTCATCTATCCTAAAAGGCACAGAAAAGTAGAAAGACTTAAATAATTTTGTTTATGTCATGAGATTCTTTTTACAGAAACAATCCTGTACAAACAATTAACTACATTTTATGCACAATTTATGCAAAGTGCTTGGTAAAGACATAAACAAGTTATTTTGAGCATTGTGTTCAATTTAGAATCATAAAGTGAATCTTTCTCACTAGCTTCAGAGCCACTTCTGCTATGATCTAGATTGTGTGTCCATCTGTGTCTTTCCACTCAAGCCTCTCATGTTGAAGCACCGACTGTATTTAGAGGTGGACATTTACAGAGGTAATTCAGGTTACATGAGGTCATTCGGGGTGGTGTTCATGCAAGAAGTGGACCAGGAGAGAAAGGCCATGTGAGGACACAATGAGATGGTCCCCTGCAGATGAGGGAGGGAGGCAGCAGAGAGGCAAGCCTATCCATGACTCAATTTTGAAGCCTAGCCTCCAGAATTAGAGAAAATTTGCATTGCTCAAAAACACAATATAATCCTAATATATGTGTAAATAAATGTATATGATGATTGTATATATATATATATTGTACTTTTGTAATGTGAAATCTCTTTTAACAAAATGTGATTTTTGCCATTATTTCTGGCTTTTACAGATGTCCAAGATGAAGTAACTTGACAAATATACTTTACTTATTTTATGCTAGTCATGAATTGGGCTTTGTGGAGAGAGATTGGACAAGGAGAACTGACTTGTTTTTATCTCTGGACTGGGTGCTTTTGGGGTACAGAAGAACCAGAAGCCACCATCTCTCTTGACGTATTGTTTCTTGTAGGGTGACGATATAAACAGCATGCATGTGCTCATTCATGGATGTGTATAGAGAGTATACATCAAGTAAGTCTCTGATTTAAGGTCTGAGAAAAGCTGGGAATGGGGGATTAACTTTAGTTGAATTACAAACAAGTTAAAAACTTTCCCAAGAGATAAACTGATGGCTGAGCTTTTATTTCACATTTTCAAGAGAATAGAACTCCCATGGTGTTGAGCTTAGGGTCTTTCATGCTAAGCCTCTTCATGGGTGTTTGCTATGCTTCATTCATGCTTTGGCCTAGACCTGTCTACATATGTGTGACAAAGCACCCTATCAAAGCAACTTTGAGGGAAGGCTTATGGCTGGAGAGGCACAGTCTGTCACAATGGAAAGGTGTGGTACTGGCAGTGTGAAGTGGCTAGTCACATATATATACCATATCACAGAGCAGGTAGAGATTAATACTAATGCTCCATAGTTTCTTCCATTTTCATTCTGTCCAGGACCCTAGCTCATGGTATGGTGCCATCTTGTATTCAGGATAGTTCTTCTTCTTCAGTTAAAATAATCTAAAAACTCCGTCAAAGCCATGCCCGAAAGGATGTCTCCTAAGTGGCTGGTTCTAAATCTGATCAATTAACTATAAAGATGAACCATTGCATACACTAAGTGGACTTTGACAGCTGAGGCTAATCTGTGCTATAGGTGATCTTAAAAGCAGGTTATGCCTCTGCTGTATTGCCATAATATGCCTTAATATGCCTTAGTGAGCAAGTGTGCATTAACATTAGAAGTGTCTGGAGGCCCTTCACCTTTGAAGATCGACTGAACTTTCTACCGCTGCCCATCTCCCCTCTACTGATCCCCAGGGCACAGCTACTCTCTTTCTCTTACATCATATCTTGTATTATATCATAATGATTTAATTATCTATCTCCTTCCATAATACCTTAACCAGTGAGACTCCCATATTCCTCATGTTCTAACTATCCTATAATTCTAAATATCCATTTGATTACAATCTCAGCTTAATTATAGAGACACTCACACATAGTAGGCATTCAAAACTGTTGCTGTGGATGAAATGCTCTTGGACCAAGAGTGAAGCAAATAGGAAAGAAATGAGGAAAAGAGTTACAGACTGTGGGTTTGGTGAACTGAGGCTTTCATTATGACTCAATTGTGTGGCTGACTGGGAATTGGTAATTACAAAATATCTGCTGGGATCTGACCCTCTGAAAATTGGGCAGGTGAATGAAATTGCACTTGGGAGGACTAGTGTTCGTGAGACATAGGGCTGTATCTCCCATCAGTCTTTGTGCTATTTTGGTTCTGTTTACAAGTAGCTATTAATGCCTGAACCTCTCTATTGCAGAACCTAATATCCTCCCAAATGTCATTCTCCACACACCACAAATGTATTTCCTCAGACTAAATCCCTGACTTTTTCTCAATCTGCTGGGATGAATGTGCAATTATTTTTTGGCTCAGAGAATGTACATTTAAGACACAACTTTGAAAAAACTTCCGAGGCGTCATAATCACACTCAAAGTCTTTGCATTGCAGATTACTTGCCTATGACACGAATCTTTAAAATTGCTTGGTTTATGTGAGGGGTCTGGGAGGTGCTGGAATTTTTTTTTCTCCTTCATAAAGGAGATGGCTCAGACTTCTACTTAAAGTTAATTTGAGTTAAATATCATTCTAGGAAACTGAACTGGCTTAGAAGGCTGTGAGACCCAGAGCTGTTCTGTTTCCAAGAACTGGCTGGGATGGTTGCTCTGTGAAAAGTGATAGGTATGTAAGTTTGAGGACCCAAGTTTAAGCCCTAATACTCATGTAAAATGCCAGACATAGTGGTCTGTGATTGAATCCAGTGTTGGATTCACTGCAAAGGACATGTGGATAAACAACAAATAATAAACCCAGAGGGTAGGCATCTGAAGGGTCATACAGATGGGGGCTGATGCTATACATAAAGTAATTTGGCAAATATGCTTTAATTATTTTTATGCTAATCATTGTAATGGTAAGTTCCTTGCTTGTCCAGCCTGTGGTCCAGACCCCAGACCTGTGGTCCCACAGAAACACACAGATGCTTATATTGATTTCATGCTGATTGACCTATGGCTCAGACATATTGCTAGCTAGCTCTTTCATCTTAACTCAATCTATTTCCATTAATCTGTTTAGCCATGTGGCTTGGTACCTTTTCTCAGAGCAGCATGGTTGTCTTCTTTCCTGTGTGCCTGCTGGTGCCTCTGGTGTCTCTCCTGGTGTCTCTGCTCTGCTCTTCCTGTTCCCAGAGTTTTCTGAGTCTGGTAGCCCTGCCTACAATTCCTGTCTGCCTTCTGGTCAATCAGCTTTTTATTAGATCAGTAGGAGGGACAAATCCCACTATAAGTCATGAACTGAGCTTTGTAGAGATAGACTGGGTATGGAGAACTGACAAAGCACCCTATCAAAGCAACTTTGAGGGAAGGTTTTGATTGACTCATGGCTGAAGAGGCACAGTCTGTCACAATGGAAAGGTGTGCGACAACTGGCTTTAGCTCCTGTGTCTCTTGGGGGCAGCCTTGTACTGTTCTCAGTATGTAACACAATGGCAAATGCCATGTTGGTGGCATCTGGCAATGGAGACAATGTTTGATAATGATAGTGTTGGTGGTTGTGACAGGGATAATGATGGATTGACTTGCTTGTCCACATCCCTGGGTTTAGTAGATGTCACACGGGTGACACAGTTTATAAACTGTCATCCTAAATACAAGCATAAGGGATGGCGTTCACAATTTGAGAGGAAGTCACTTAGTCAATTGTCTGTGTGTGTAGGAGTGTGGGTGTGTGTCTGTGTGTGTCCGTGTAGTATATATACATGTTCATGTAGGCACTCATATATGTGTATGCAGATGTATATGTGTATGGATATATAGAGGTCAATATCAGGCCCGCATGCTTGTGTGGCAAGCATGTTTACCCACAGCCTTCTCCCCAGCTCCTTCATATCTTTGTACTCACTCCAAAGCAAGATTTATTACTTAAGACAACTTCCTATGTTTTGTCACTCTTATTTCTGAAACTACATGAAGGTGACATTTTGGTTGCTATTTAAAAGGAATATATGGAAATGAATATTCTGGACTTCTTGGTGAAGCTATTTTTTAGAGGACTTTACTAATGACTAAAATCTGTTCTTGTCTAAGAACTTGGAACTCAGCAAGCAACATCTCTCTCAGAAGACTTCCAGGGAAGAATGGCTATGTCAAATAAATGCCCCCACCAACACATCTTAACCAGACAGAGCAGCTGTAGCCCTGTGTGGCTCTCAGCCTGGGTTCTTTCTCCTGCCTTTGGCTCTGATGGGGGAGGCCACAGCTGGTGGTGGCAGGTGCTTTCTGTCCACCATCTGACTCAGCACAGCTCGGATGGACGGGTCCTGGGTATCAGACAGTTACACACACCAAGAGTCAGAGGAGATGGTTCTGTTTTCCCAGGCTTTTAAAGGCACAATAATTCAGTGTGATGAGTTTAATTAAGGCTGCTGCAAGAGTCTCAACACAGTCCCTGTACCTCCTTTTCTTACTGTGGAGCAGCTCCTTTGGTGAGTGCTGTAGCACCTGAACCTTCCTTGTTTACATGGACCTCTCCCATGGGTGCATACTTTACTAGTTTTCTTCCTTCATGGCCTCACTTTCATGACACCCTACTTTACAGCCATCCAGGTAGACCAGCTGCTCCCACGTCCTTGCCTCAGCTCTATCTTTGAGGCGGATCTGACAGGAACACTAGAAATGTACTATTTTCTCCTACTCTCTGAGACAGGGTCTTATTTAGCTCAGGCTGGCCTTGAACTTGCTATGTAGCTTGAACTTTTGATCATTTTGTCTTTACTCCTTGAGTGCTGGGATTAGACACTGCAGAGTAACAACCAATTTTATGCACTTTTAGGGATTAAACCCGGAGATTTGTGCATGGTAGACAGATACTCAGCCAACTGAACTACATCCTCATCTGAGCTTTTTGTCTCTGTTTTTTCCAGAATGTCTTCACCACCATATCTTTTACCTTTTTGTTTTTCCCCAGAACCCCAGGGAAAAGCTTGATTTGCCACCTAAGTGCCCTTTATAAATCCTTCTCTGTCCTCTGGAGATTCAGTCACACATTAGTAAATTATCATGTGCTAGTTTTGAGAGTGCATTTTGAGGTCAAGAAGGGTCCTCAAGCATGTTCATTTTGTGTCCCCTGAGACCTCCTGTCCTGGGACAGATTGGTCCCCCAACCTTGTAACAGGAAGGACAGAGAGCAATAAACAGCCAAGAACGGAAAAACCATTGCTCCCTTGAGAACAGCAAGGAGGAAAATGATTCCAAAGAGACTACTCCTATTTATAATATGAAAGTACATGTGTGGTGGGAATGGAAAGTCAGAAACACACCTCTCGAGAGAACATCCTACCTAGCCAGAAACACAGAACAAGAGGGAAGCCGAGCCTTGTTTCCAAACTACATGTCACGTTTGGCTCCCTACCCTGTGTACTGGAATATGCAGGGGAATGGGAGAATGTAGGCTGGGTGCTGCCATTCAAGTTTCTCTGTGTCCTGGTTGCACCATGAAGCATGTTCCCACCTCTATCTCTTTCCCACCATGAATGAATGGCATCCCTCTGAATTGTGAACCAGACATTTGGTTACAGCTACAGCTCCCAGGGAAGAAGTGTACCACTGTCTTTAGGCTGCCTCCACTTGCTCTTCCACTGTGTATTCCAAAGGTTGGCCTGTACCCTTGCAGTGATAGAATTAATAAGACTGGCTCAACTGTGTGCTTGTGTGCGCCCATGAGTATTTATTGAGGAGAGCTTTAAAAATAGAAAGTATTCATGGTGTTGCTCATATTGTTGTTGCTGTGGAATTTGGAAGGTCTTGTTTGGCTCAAGAATTCAGAAGATTCACTTATGGTGAAGAAGGCAAGGTGGTGAGAGCAGGTAATGGGGGTTATTCACATCATGGCGTGCTAGCAGGCCGAGAGAGAAGCAGACGAGGAAGGGGTGGCTATAATCTTCAAAACCCTGCCCCAGTGGCATACTTCTTTCAGCTAGACCCACCTCCTAAAGGTGCCATGGTGTCCTGGACAGTTTTTTATGCTAACTTGACACAAGATAGAGCAGTGGTTCTCCACCTTCCTGATGCTGTGACCCTTCAATGCATTTCCTCATGTTGTGGTGACGCCAACTATAAAGTTATTTTTGTTGCTACTTTATAACTGTAATTTTGCTACTGTTATGAATTGTAATGTAGGTATCTCATATGCAGGATGTCTAACGTGCGACCCCCATGGAAGAATCATTTAACCCTCAAAGGGTTGTGGCCCACAGATTGAGAATCACTGAGCTACAGTCATCTGAGAGAAAGGAACCTTAATTGAGAAGATGCCTCCACAAGATTGGGCTGTAGACAGGCCTGTAGGATATTTTCTTAATTAGTGATTGGTGTGAGAGGGCCCAGCCCATTGGGGTGAGGCCATCTTTGGGCTGGTGGTTCTGGGTTATATGAGAAAGGAGGCTAAACAAGCCACGAGGAGCAAGCCAGTAAGCAGCACTCCTCCCTGGCCTCTGCATCAGCTCCTGCCTCCAGGTTCCTGCCCAGTTTGAGTTCCTGCCTTGGCTTCTTTCAATAGACGGACTGGTGATTCAGGACATGTAAGGCAAATAAGCTTTTTCCTCTCCAAGTTGCATTTGGTCATGGTATTTCACATCACAGTAATAGTCACCCTAAGACATGTCGGGTCCCAAGATAGCAAAAGACCGGGAGAGCAAATATTCAAAACATCAGCTTATGGAGACATTTTAGATTTAAGTAATAACATTATTCATAAGTCTATGGAAGATCCTGTATTACAAATTAATATTGTTGTGCTGCCTGAGAGAAATTGGGCAGTGATTCAACAGGCCAGATTGATATCTTAGTTTTAAAGTTACAAATACATAATGAAAATAGAGTGTGCCGATAGCTTTTTTCAAGTATAATTTTTTTCCACTCTGAGATTACATGGCTCTTTAAAATGTGTTTTAAATTTTCTTTCAGGATAGTTTCTCTACATAGATGTCTTTGAATTTGCCTAAACAGAATTACTTCTTCTTTCCACTTTTCCCCCCTGTAATAAAGACTGATAGCATTTTCTACATTCATATCTTGCAGGGCATTTTAGTGTGTTTTATTTATTTGGCTATTATAGTAGTTTGCTGGACTGAGTGAACAGAGGCTATGTTATTCATATGTCCTTTTACAGTCCTTACCAGAATGCCAGGCATAAACTATGTTCATCTGAATTAACCAATCAATAAAAAATTAAAGAGAGTAGTCATTCTCACTTATATTAGTAGTACCAACAAAAATGTATCCTTTGTCTGTGAGGGTCAAATATGAAAGCCAGGCACCACACCAGTCATTTTAACAATGATAATTTAATATAGGGAATTGAATAGCTAAAAAGATTTTGAGGAACCTTAGTTGTAGATACTCAGTTATTATATACTATATAATGATATTTTGGTCTATGATGGTCCACACATATGATAGTAGTCCCATAAAATTATAATGGAGCTGAAAAAATTTCTCTGCCTACTGGTACTGTATCCATCATGACTTCATAGCATAATCCATTTATAGGTTATTTGCAGATGTACATAGCCCTGCCTGCTTCCAGCTAAGAGAAGAATAGGGATATAATTATGTACATTATGCAATGCTATCCTTCTATCATTTATTTTAGAATTTGTTTTTTCTGCTTATTAAATTAAAGTACTCAGAAACAATGTAGGTCCTTACACCAGCCTCTTGGCATCCTGGTTTCACTTGAAGTGTCCCTTGACAGCTTCAGGAGGCCACACTGTGTGATTGACTAAAGCCATCTGACATATGTGTCTCAGACCATTAAATTAAATAAGTGTAAGAGACAAACATCTGCCTCCTGAGGGCAGGGAAGAGAAGAGGTCAGCAGAGCATGGAAGGTTGGGTGGAAGGACCCACCGAGCCCAGTCCTGGACTGCAGGCACTTAGCCGGTTCTGATGTCCCTGAAGGGCTTCCAGTAAGGCTGAACCTAGGGCTTTTGAGGAGTAGAACCTGAAATGGAGTGCTGTCACTAGGATAGGGAGCCACTGATGAGATGACATTGGCAAGAAGAGGAAGCACACAGTCAGGGCAAATCCTCTCTCTTCTCTGCCCACAGCTTCCCCTGAGACCTTGCTGAAAGATCCTAGCAGGGGGATGGCAACGGCAAACATCACCTGCA
Source organism: Sigmodon hispidus (assembly GCA_004025045.1). Classification (NCBI taxonomy): domain Eukaryota; kingdom Metazoa; phylum Chordata; class Mammalia; order Rodentia; family Cricetidae; genus Sigmodon; species Sigmodon hispidus. Next base: position 16,619 of record PVIH01006463.1, on the reverse strand, counting down.
TAGGTATTTGTGCAGCCCACATGGAAAGAGATCCTGGAGCCCAGGCATACTGAGCACTGCAGCTCTAATGGAAAAGTATTCAGGCATTCAGGATCTAACAATGAGTGTTACAGCTTGATGGATAGTATTCAGGCAATCGGGAGCCAATGAACACCACAGGCCACAGTAAGCCTAAGCAGCAGCTTACAGCCCTGCTTCAGGGAAAGGTTTCCCCTGTATTAACAGGTCTGCTCTGTTAATGGAGGACTTCCCCGGGGAAAGTTGCTACAGTGGCCAAGGAAGCGTAGGCTTCCCCTTTCCTGCTTGATGCTCTCTGTTCAAGGCAATGTAACAACTCAGCCCAGCCAGGGAAGGTCCCCTGGGTGGCAAGAGTTTTACAGCTTCACCCCCTCAGCTGATCTCTGTCCAGGCTCTGCTGCTGCTACTACTGTCTTTACCCAAACCTCATTAAAGAGATTTATTGGAAGGGAAGGATCCAAGAGAGGGTGGCTGCCTTAGCCCAGGGTGGGAGAGAACAGCAGAGAAATGGCTGTGGGTCAAGACTTATATAGGACTTCTTAGGGCGTAGAGCTTTCTGGGGAGACTTCCAGGGTGGAGATTGGTCAGATCTTTTTGCTTTCTTTTTACTCTGATTTGGTCTTTAGTTTCATGAACAAAGTATGTTTCTTTCACTGGCTCTTTTGGACTTTTGAGCTCTAATTTCAGGGCCAGGGCACATTTCTTTCACTGGCTCTGATTCTAGGGCCAAAATGTGTTTCTTTGGTGCTGGTTTCATAGCCAGGGCACATTTCTTTTTGGTTCTGGTTCAGGTGTAAGTGCATTTCACTGGATCAGGTCTTAGATCCAGGGTGTATTTCTTTCACTAGCTCTGAGTTCAGGCCTAGGGTGAGTTTCTTTCATTGACTCTGATCTCAGAGTCAGGGTGGGTTTCTTTGCCTGGCCACTTTTCCCTACAACCTGTGGGTGGGCTTTTGAATCAGAACAGAGAACAGAAGGAGGGCGTATGGTAAGAGAGTGGATTTACTGGCAGGCCCAGAGCACAGAGGAATAAATTTCCTAATGGCCAGTATCTGAGTGATTCAAGATATCCTTCCGACTTCCAATGGCTAGACTAGTCACACACACACACACACACACACACACACACAAACACACACATGCATGCATGTACACACAGAGGTACACACACATGCATGTCCTCACTCATATACATGCATGTATGCTTCTTGGAGAACATATTCTATTCATTTGAAGAAAGAAAGTCATGGTTTTGAATGCATCTCTCTTATATCCAGAGAACCTTAAATAAAGAGAAGAGATATTTTGGCAAAGAGCAAAATTATCTGGCAACTTGTTTTGAAGGGATTTTCAGTGCCGTCTCGATTCATCTGCTCCTAACCCCATGCGTACGTGCTTCAACTTTCCATTTAGAGTACCTGGGATTAAAAGGTGCCTCCTCTACCACTGGGGCATGAGTGGTGACAAGGGGGTCTAACTGAACTCTGTGCTGAAATTCAGTGTACAAGGGAGGAAGGGAAAAAGCATCCTTCTTTTCCAGTGCTCTCCCGTTGGAAAAGGGCTCAGGTGGTCACCCTTTTGTGAAAGCTGAAGTACCCTAGTGTCTCTCCCTTTGGATGTTCTGGTGGTCACTGTGTGTTATAATGAGTCTTCCTTTGTCCTGCCAGCCAGTCCTAAATAATGACACAGAGGGACTTCTCATAATTATGAAAGCTTGGCCTTTGCTTAGGCTTGATTCTAACTAGCTTTTAGAATGTAAATTGACCCATTTTTATTAATCTGCATTCTGCCACTTGACTGATGGCCTTTCCTTCTCCTCCCACATGGCCTGCTTCCTCTGCATCTGGTTTGTGACCCACCTTTCTTTCTCTGTCCCCAGAATCCCACCTGACTTCTTCCTGACTAGCTATTGGCCATTTAGCTTTTAATTACACCAATCACAGTGACACATCTTCACACAGTATAAAAGAATAGTCTGCAGCAGTGTATAGAATGACTTTTTAAAACAGATGAAACCAATCCCATGTGGAAATTGGACTCGAGACAAGGTGTGCTGTAGTGGGATTCAGAGATTACCCAAGGAAGCACTAGTGACATCAGAGAATCTGGACCCCAATGGGGGCATGGCCAGAATCATTGGGGACTCAGAACCCAAAATCACCTTTCTGTTTGTTCCTGATTTTTTCTGGGAAAAGATCGAACATTCATCACGGGAAGTTCTAACTCTCCAAGAACTGCATTGAGGTTACATTGTATCAGTGAGTGCTTATATAACCCCTTAATAAATATTAATCCTTATATGATATATTGCACTTGAATATTTTCAGCAATAGTGTGCAGTTTAAAGAAAGGGTTGGACAGTGGATTTTTAATATATTCATTTATTTTGTATTTTATAAGATGTAGGCACATGCACCATGTGTGTACTTAGGTGCCTGTAGAGGCCAGTAGGTGTTGAATTCCCTGTAACTATAGTTATAGGTGGTTGCTAGCCAGCTGATGTGGGTGCTGGGAACTGAAGACAGGTCCTCTGCAAGTGCATTCTGTGTTCTTCACAGCTAAGCCGTCTCTCTAGTCCCAATGGCGGGTTTTAAACTCACTCAGCCACCATCTGGTTGGCCCAGAGGTCCTTTCTTTATTTAATTATTCACTGAACTTTTAATGATAATCATAACTGTCATTTCCTCTTGTTTGGTTCATTCTGAGGATTTGGGGTGTTGGTAGCTGATTACAGAATACAATGAAATAAAATCTCAAGAAACCTCTCTCTGTATGTGTGTGTGCTTGTTTGATGGTAAACATTTCTGCAGAGTGTTGGGCATTGAAGGCTTGGTTCCCTGTTGGTGCTGCTGTTTAGGGCTTTGGGAGGTGTGATCTCACTGGAGGAAGATGTCACTCGGGGTGGGCTTTGGAGGTTTAGAGGCCTGTGTCTTTTCTAGTTCACTCTGACCCCAAGCTTCATGTTCCTGTTGCCATGCCTTTACCCCATTGTCACAGACTCCACTCCTCAGGAACTGAAGCCCAAGCAAACCCTTTCTTCTGTAAGTTGTGTTGTTTGTAGTGTTTCATCACAGCAACTGTGTGTGTGTGTGTGTGTGTGTGTGTGTGTGTGTGTGTGTGTGTGAGTATGAATGTCTGCCTGAAAGTTTGTGTGTGTTTCTGGGAATGTAGGTGTGTGTGTTTGTGGGAATAAGTGAATGTGTGTTCACATGAGTGTGTGTGAGAGTGTGTGTGTTTGTGGGAATGTGTAAGTCTGTGTGTGTGAGAGAGAAAGTGTGTGTGTGTGAGAGAGAATGTGTGTGAGCATATGTGCTTGCATGAGAGTATGTGTGTGAGTGTTTGTGGGAATATGTGTGTGAGAGTGTGTATATGTGAGTGTTTGTGAGAGAATGTGTGTTTGTGGGAATGTGTTAGTGTGTTTACATGAGTGTGTGTACAAATGTTTGTGGGAATGTGCAAGTGTGTGTGAGAGTGTGTGTTTGTAGAGACTGTGGGTGAGACTGTTAGAGGGTATGATTGTGAAAATGTACAAGCGTGTGTGTGTTTGTGGGTATGTATGTGAGAGCTTGTGTGTGTGAGAGAAAGAATATATGTACGAGTGTGGGAGTGTTTGCAAGAGTATGTGTGTGTTTTCCCTCTGTGTTCTGGGGGTTAATCCCTTGTCAGACATGGTTTTTTTTCCTCCTGTTCTGTAATTAGTCTCTTCATTCAGATGATGTTTTTCACTATGCAGACACATTTTATCTTGATGCTATCTAATTTTTCAAGTTTTTCTTTGTTTTCTGTATTTTTTGTTTTGTTTTATTTTGTTTTTATTGTTTTAAAGTTGGGGTTTCTCTGTGTAAAGGTCCTGGGGTCCTGGCTGTCCTGGAACTCTCTCTGTAGACCAGGCTAGCCTTGAATTCATAGAGATCTACCTACTTCTGCCTCCTCACTGCTGAGATTAAAGGTGTATGCCACTATGTCCAGCTTGCATTTTTGAGTCTTTAAAAAAATCTTTGTCCACCCCACTACAGTGACAGATCCGTTCACCTGTTTCCTTCTAGTAGTCCTTAATCTTTTTGAGTTAGGTTTTGTCATCAATGAGAGGCAGGGGTTTCATGTGGATATCTTTTGTAGCTCCCAGCACCATGTGTTTACAGGATCGTCCTTTCTCCAATACATACTCTTACACATTTATAAAATGTCAGTTGACTATAGATGTGTAGACTTACTTCCAGATTGTCCATTCTCTTCCCCTTGTCCTGTGATAGTGTGAGCAAAATGCTGTTGTGGTTACTATAGTCTTATAGTATATTTGGAAATTAGGCATCTAGTACTTTTGCTTTGTTCTTTTTGCTCAAGATTACTTTGTCTATGTTCTGGACAGTTTGCGTTAATGTGAACCAAACCAGGACGAGAACCTTAGTTGAAGAACTGTCTCCATCAAATTGACCTGCGTGACATTTTCTTGATTAATGAATGTTGTGAGAGGGCTCAGCCCTCCCACAGGTGTGTGTGTGTGTGTGTGTGTGTGTGTGTGTGTGTGTGTAATACAACTTGAGAATCATATAAGAAAACAAGCTGAGCAAGCCAGTAGGCAGTGGTCCTCTACAGTCTCTGCTTCTGGTCCTGCCTCCAGGTTTCTGCCCTGAGTTCCCACTCTCATTTCCTTGGATGGCAGGATTTAACCTGTCACCAAACACAAATCCTTTCTCCCTCAAGTTACTTTTGGTCATGCTTGTTTATCACAGCAACAGACAGAAGACTAGGGCAGGCTGTTTAGAGTATTTGTGAGTCCAAAAAAAAATTAGGTTTTTTTTCTAGTTTATGAAGGATATTACATTTTGAGGGGGTTGAATTGAATCTACTAGATTGCTTTCTGTGTGTTCTTTTACACTTATTTCATTAATGTTTTATAGTTTTCATCATAGAGATCTTTTATTTCCTTGGATAACTTTGTTCTAAAGTGTTTTTGTTTTTGCTTTGTTTTTTTGAAGTTGTAACTCAGTGTGCTTTTGTGATTTCTATTTCAGGTGATTTGTAGCAGTGTCTGGCATTATTATTGATTTTCATATTCTGTTTCATATCTTGAAATTTTAATCTAACAGGCAGCCTCTGTTTTCTCTCTGAAGGTCTGACTGAGGCCTGAGGTTTGTGCTCATTATTGATTTGCTCAGCATTTAGTCTGGTCTCATTGTAGTGATAGCCCCAGGTTTGAGCAGCACCCAGGAAAAGGAAAAAGGAGTTCAATGACAGCCAAGAACCTCAGGGAGTCCAATTCCTATTTTTAATATTTTACGGAACATTTTAATGGTCTTTCCTGGGATTCACATATTTTTAAGTGAGATGAGTCCTAACCACATTAGTATTGTAGCAGAACAGCCAGACAGAAGCTATCACCCAGGAAGTTAGTAAATCCCATCAGGGACAAGAGAAAAGTCACTGGGGTAGAATGTCATCTTATCCATGTCACTGAGCTGAAGATGCTCACAATGAAGCTTACACTAAGACAGCAGAGTCAGCAACCTAGCTCAGGACAGCAAGGATTCCACTCACTTGAATAGCCACTTACCTTGTATGCTCAAATTCCTCTCTTTGATTACTTGTTAGAAATGCAAACAGAGAGGCTCACTGGATGCTGACCTTGTGTGTGATCATGGCCAGGATGCACAGGCTGCTGAAGCCTAACACATCCATGTCCACATTGTTCTATTCATCCATCCATCCATGCATTAATTCATCTGTGTACCCATTCATTGGCTAAGAGAGATTCAACTCCAGACTCAGAGATCCAAATTGAAATGAAAGCAAAAATTAATTTCATTATTCTGTAACAATGGAAAGAATACATCTAAAATGGCAAAAAAAGTACAAAGAAATTATTCATTTTATAACAACAAGTAGTTATTAAAATACTCCATTATTAACATAAATATTAATGTACCAGGAGCTGTGGTAAGAGGTATGGAGGGTGTAAAGGCAGATAAAATATTGTTCTGAATTTTAGAATCCAGTACAAAGCACTTACATGCATCTAACCCCACATCCTAGTCTCTGGCCTTCAGTCCCTCCACCCTAGCTCTCCCTCACCCTTCTTGAATATACCAGACAATCAAGATTCAGGAACATTACACTTGAGTTTACATCTGCCTAGAATGACCTCTCTTAAGATGCATACAAATTTAGTTTTCACACTTCTTTCGAGTCTCTGCCTCAAGGAGTTTCGGGCAACTAGAGAAGACCTGCTAAAACTCCTTCTCATTTATACATCCATTTGATCAAGAGTTATTTACTGAATGTCTGCCTAGTGAGATCTCTCTTGAGGATTCTGTGTTAGAGAGCAGTGATTCCTGATCTCCTTCATTTTGAAATTTCTTCCTAACTGCCTACACACACACACACACACACACACACACACATTTTCCTTGGACCCAAGTAGAATATATATATATATATATATATACACACACATATATATACATTTATACATATATATATTTACACACATACATATTTCATGTGGTGGATGATTTTGCTCATTACTTCATCCCTATGTCCAGAAACACCTCACTTAACAAATACTGTTAAGTGAACAGTACAAAGAAAACAACAATAATGTTAAAAAGAGACAAATTGATTGCAATGTGGAAGGAATGGTTACTTTGTATTGGGGTTATAGATTATGAACCATTCAATGAAAAGTTGCTACTTAGAAAAATAAAGTTCACATCTGCTAGACAGATCTATGGCTAACTTCCAAGACAAATTTATCAAGCCTTTCAGAAATTGAGGTGCTGGTTAGATGTGATGAATGACCGCATGATGCCTGGAAATTTTTCCATTACCCTTTACTATTTTGGGGGGCTGACTGGGACCATCTGGAAGCAAATGGGCTTGACCTCATTTTCAAAACTACTTGCAAAGTCTGTTCTTACTAACCAGGAGCTAAATCTTCATAGTGGTTGTCTCTGCCTGCCGCTCTGCTTCTGTCTTATAGCTGTGCCTAATGATGGGACTCAAGAGGACGTGGAATATTTTCCCTGTCATAGAAGCTATCACTCATTAGAGATGGGAGCAGCCAATAACTCTAATGTCCACTGGAATGGCTCAGCAGAAGCATCCCTGCCAAAGAAAACAGGTGCTCAATGACTATGGAGCAAGTCTGAGCATGGACACGTGACTACCATTCTCATGACTCTGGAGAGCAGACAGGTAGATTTGTGTTCCCAAGCAGCCAGAGAAGACCCTCTGAAGCTCTGATTCATGTATGCATCCACTCAGCAGTCATTTGTCAACTGTTAACTTTGTCAAGGTTCAGAGGATGATACAGGCTCTACTCTACCAGAGGGCATGCATAGCATGTCTATGGGACTGCCCTCAGGTTTCTGGAAGCCTTCCCTTGTAGGTTGTCTGGATCAAACAATCCTACATGCAGGGAAAAAGCAACTGATTCAAAAGATTTTCTAAAATAGCAAGAAAACAGAGGCTGGGGAAATGGCTCAGGTGGTAAAGTGCCTGCATTGTCAGTGTGAACTCAGATATGCAGAACCCAGCTGAAATACCAGGTGTAGTAGACCCTCATAACTCCCGGGATGGGAGGTGGAGCTAGGTGGGTCCCTAGGGCTTACTGGCCAGGTAGCTTAGCCGCTTGGTAAAGATCCAGCACAATGAAAGATCCTGTCTCAAACAAAAGGTTCCTAAGGAATGACACTTGGGCTTGTCTGCTATCTACATGCATGTACACACATGTACATATATATATGTCTGTGTTCAGATAGGCAGAAACATGGGAGAACTTTCCCAGAAAAAAAGGGCAGAAAGGGGTATAAAGATAGAGTGGCTTAGCATGTTTCCCCACCAGGTCCTGAGTTTACAGGGCACCTCCCTCATTCTTTTCTTTCCTAGGATATGGTTTCTCCAACGTTCAGCATATCTGGTTAAGAAAGAAAATTTCAATCTTGGCTGGAAACCCCTGCCCAAGGTTGTGCCCTAAGAGGCTCAGCCTCATTTTAGAGCAAAGCAGAATGAAAAATATCAAAACTAGAGAAGAAGGACAGACAGACAGACCACTCATCTGTAGGAGGCCTTGCACGTGGGTCACTGCTCAAGGTGCTGTCTGAAAGAAGACAAGGTAGGCGATTCCATGTGCTTTGCTTGGTACAACATTCATGGTTGAGGCAGCTGCCCTGTTGGTGGCTGGGGCATCCTTAATGACTTACCGAGTATCAAGAGTGACAGCTGAGGACTTGGGTAACCTAGAGGCCACTTGACACTTTAGAAGCGTGGATTGTGAGGTCTCTGGTTCTATTTAGACTTTTCACATGCAGCTAAGAATCACAGGTGACAGTTACAAGAGGGGAAAGGTCCATGAGTGACTGACTCAGTACCTGTGTCAGGATAACAGGTTCAAACGGGCCAAGGTGTGGACAGATTCACTCTCTCCACATGTCTTGACACTCTCTCTGTAGTGATAGGCAAGTCAGTCATCTGGCTAGGTACAGTGAAGCCTGGACCCCAGGCTGTTTGGGAGGCACTTCACAAGCTTGACTGAAGAGGAAAACAAACAAATAAACAAACAAACTTGCAGGCATCCTGGAGAGAGATATTCTGTTTATAAATGTATAGGAGACATCACAGTGAAAAGCCACTGATAATAAGTGGTTAATGGATTCATATTGGTTCTGGAGAAAAAGAGACAAAGAATTTAATTTTGCCTCCTCTTCCTCATTGTGTGTGTGTATGGACATGCGTGTACCTACGTATGTGCAGATACATTTGCCGATATAAGGGGAGGTTAGAGGTCAACCTTGTGTGTCTTCCTTAATCTTTCTCCACCTTTTTTTCTTTAAGATTTTTTTGTTTATTGTATATGAGTGTTTGTCTGAATGTGTACGGTGTATGTGCCTGATAACCACAGAGGCTGGAAGAGGGCAGCTTATCCTCTGGAACAGAAGTTACAGTTACATTGTGGGTGCTGGGAACTGAACTTCAGTCTTCAGCAAAAGCATCAAGTGTTCTTAATTGCTGAACTATCTCTGTAGCCCTATATTGGTTTTCAAGACTTGCAGCTGGCCCATTATGCTGGATTAGCTAGCTAGTGAACTCCAGGGATCTTCCTGTCCCCTCTCTATAGTGCTGGGATTACCAGTGTGCCACCATGCCTAGCTTTTCTACAGGGGTGGTAGGTCTTTGAACTCAGATTCTGAATATACCTGTGAGGAAAGAACTTTACGAACTGAACTATCTCAGCTGGTTACCTCTTTGTGGGGAAGGTTTTGCTCTGTGTGGTCTGAGTGAAAATGGCCACCACAGGGAGTGACACTATTAGGAGGTGTGGCCTTGTTGGAAAAGGTGTGTCAGAGATGGACTTTGAGGTCTCAGAAACTCAAGCCAGGTTTAGTGTTTCATTTTCCTTCTGATGCCTGTGGATGCAGATGTAGTGATATACCCCAGACTCAGGGTACTATCCTCGGGAAGGGGGGCCCCAAGAACCCAGACTCCAGGCCATTGATGTAAAAAGCATGAGGTTTATTTCATCTGCAGACGAGCTACCTCCCTGCCTCCAGAGCAAGGGAGTAGCAAGGGAGGGGTAATCTCATATCTCTTTTAAAGGCTAAGACCATAAAATCACCATAGCAACGGGGGCAACACATGATTGGTGACTTCAAAGTCATAAGGTTGCTCACAGTAGTCATGGGGTTGCCTTAAGACCAGCTGGTTAGGGGGCTTTTACAACCAGGTGTTGGTCACTGCTATTGTGCTTGAAACTTCTGTTATTTTAATCACAGGTTCGACCAGACCATTATGTCCTATCTGAGTTGATTATGGCTATCTGGGCTGGGTCACTCTGTTTCCTGGGACAGACTTTTAGACTTTTAGTTCCTTGTTCTCATGGGAGGTGCTCTGCTGAATACCTGAACTGAATGCCTGGGTCAGGACCTAGAACCCAGGGTCCTTCAGTAGAACTCTGAGCTAGCTCTCTTGGCACCATGTCTACCTGCGTGCCACCATACTTCCAGCCACAATGATAATGGCCTAAACCTCTGAACTGTAAAACAGCCCCAATTAAATGTTTTCCTTTATAAGAGTTGCCAGTCATGGTGTCTCTTTATAGCAGTAAAATCTGTAGCTCAGATTTCTTTTCAACTTCCTATGTAGATCAGGCTGGCCTTGAACTTACTGTCATCCTCTTGCCTATGCCCCCAAGTGCTGGTATTACATGTGTGCATGACCATGCTCATATCTCTTTCATTTTCAGATCCATCCCTTATTTTCAGTATCTACTCATTCCAACCAACAATGTTTTAATGTACTAGACAGAGTGCCTGGGTTGCCTCTTAGTGGCTGTGTCTTCCTATGTGTCACATTTTTGTGATTTCAACTTCCCTGATCAATGCAGGCTACCAAAGTATTTTCCTTAAATAAAAGTCATTCCTGTTAGGATTCTGTCCTAACCCCTAAAGCCCCGGCCAATAGCGATTAGCCAGGCCTAGCCAGGGTTCTGATGTCAAGCTCCATTTAAAGACTTTGCACCTTCAACCCCTCTTCTCCTCCATTCTTCCTTCTCCCCATTCTGCCAGAGGTTGCACGTCTCTGCCGCCAACCTCTCTATATATGTCTATCTCTACCTTTATTTATCCATCTCTCTCTCTCTCCCTTTTACAGTGAAGTCTCTCCATGTGGGCCCAGTCTAAGTGTCTCTTGCCTCACAGCCTTCCACTGCACTGCATGGGGCAAGGGGCCACCATTCATCACTATCTGCTGCCATACAGAATATTTGCATCATAACATAACGATTCCTTCATAAGACGCCATTTGATCTTAGCTACTAAAATAAGTTTGCTAAATTCTCAAATAGAATTTAGTGCACTTCTGCACAGTTAGAATAGGCATTTGGAAGAAAGGCTATAGGACTCCATGTTAAATTTTAATCTTGTAATATCAAATATAACTTATCTATTGCTCAAACCAAAATCCACGATGGATTTATAGCTGGAAAAGCAGTTAACTTTATGTCTTTTAACTTTTCTTTCTTTCTTTTTTTCTTCTTTATTTTGTCTTTTAACTTTTCATATCTCGTATTCATTACCTTCATTCAGTATAGTCTTTGAATCTGGTTAATTTTAGAGTATGATATTTTATTTATTTGCATGTATTTTTAAATAATAAAAATTATAAAATAAAAAAGTCTTGGATTGAGATGGTAGTCCATATCAAATTCTCTCTAGACATTGGATTTCCTTGAGTCTGTTGGCTGAGGCCCTGGATTTGAGTGAGGCTATGTCTTTCTTCTTTGTAGAAGGCATAGAACTCCACTGAACTCTGTGCTGGCTTAGGCCAGTAGATCTTAAAGGTAACCTTTGTTAGTGACAGACAGCTACCCTCAAGAGATGACAGCTGAAGAAGGTGAGGAGGCCCCTGAATTCAGGGAGTGTGGGGGCTAGACTGCCGCCCTGACCTTTGGGAGACAGAGGTACCTGTGGCCATGGAAATCTCATCTCTGATGTAAACCAGTCCCAGATCAGGCCCCTCCCACTGGAGGAAACTACTGCAGAGAGCCTTGCATGTGACCAACACTCCCTACCGGCTCTCCAGTTGCAGGTGTGGAGAACTTACCTGTGAAAGACCTTTCTCCTGAGATTGCTGCAGAACAGGATGCTGAATAAGACAAATCCCAAGGGCTTGTTCTGATTGTAAAGTAAAAGAGTTGGGATTTGTTGGTTTTCTAAGGAGAAGAGGCGAACCCTACAGGCCCAAGAGGATACTACTGGCATCCTACCTGCTCCCCTGGGCTCTATCACCAGGTCTTTCTGCTTCTCCTCCAGCTTCAAGACACACTTGATCCCAAACATCTGGACTCCTTGCATCACTCATTGGAGAGTCTGGAGCTCCTTTGTGTACTTGTGGACATAACTCAGAGAGTGGATTTGCTGACCAATCCTGTGAAAATAGCACAAAAGTATGAATATCCACCTCCTATGACTGTTCCTTCCAGGACTGTGTCCTCTTGCTTTGTGAGCCTCCTGACCTTTGTTTGGATACCTCCTCCATCTTGTATTCCCCAAGTGGTCTTCTTGGGGACGTTTTCTTAATCCCTCACCTCCATGTGACTTGTAAGTCTTAGTCTGGCATTGGGCATCTGAAAAATAGATCTAAACTGTCTCACCTTTACTTGTATTTCTCAAAAGCCTTCTGAATAAAATGTGTTCCCATTTTACAGGTGAGGAAACTGAGGCTCACAGGATAACAGTGACTCCATGACTTGAGATTCTGATCCGATTCTGTCTGAGCCTAGTTTCTTTCTGTGTGCCATGAAAGTCAGTTAGCATTTGGATGCTGTTAGCTAGGGTCTTCTCCAAACCCAGGCACTGGGAGCCACAGCGATTGAGGAGGCCTGGGGTCTGAGGAACCATAGGCCCCGGGGGTAGTACTTTTCACCACTGTCCTCCATCCCTTCACAGGCACACTGCTACATAAACCAGCAGCCTCTGCAGGACCAGAACTGTGTAATACTTGATGGGAAGCCCTCAGGGCAGATAAGGGCAGATCAGGGCGGATCAGGGCACTTGGCAGCTAACTGGGACTCAGAACACTAGACCTTCAAGTACAGGACCTACTTACTGCAGAGCAGCTTCCTCTATGAAAAGGCCTTTGTGGAGAAATCAATTACGCCCTAATGAAGGGATTTTCTGAGTTCTTAAAAGGAATTGCAATACTTCGAGTCAATTTCTTACACTGTCACCTATATCACGGTATACATGACAACCTCAAGCCAGTGCCTCTCTGAGGTGCCTTCACCAGCAGCATTAGCTGATTCTGTCAAGTTTCCCACCCTTGGTACATTTTTCAGATGATATGCATATTTTAAGAGTCCAGTGACATCAACTCTAATTCTGAGGAATTACGGATTTGTCTCCTCCATTTCTTATGCAGAAATCTTCCACTAAAATTAAGCCTAGTCATTATATCAGACATTAAACATGAGAAATGGGCTGGATCTGATTGAACCACTCTGGAGGGGGCCAAATGATGGCATTATTATTTTTAAATTGGGAACCAATATTCTAGTCTTTTGTGTCTTGCTGGTGATGATATAGGATATTTTCCTTGCTTGAGTTTTTAACAAACCTCCCTAGAGTGTACACAAACTCAGACCATAATTCAGATGAATATGATGGCCACAGTTTCTGGAATGATTTTTGCTGAATGCTGTGTGGGTGAACCTCAGGATTTGTGAGGGGCCCCACTGAGAGGAGGCAGCTGCTGGACAGCCCCCCTTCAGCCTGACTCTGCTAATGTCTTGCTCCTTGTGGATTCCCTTCATGCTGCTTCTGCTTTGTAGCAGCCCAAGATAATTGCCTGAGGGCTCTGTAATGCCTTCATTTCTAGGCTGGCACTGAGAGTGTAGGGATGGGCTCTCAAAGTCCAGCAGCCTTTGAAGTCATAACTGCACAGGATGCTATGTATGTCTAGAGCCAGAAGTTGTGATATGACGTTGGGAGGCGTTTGTAGGAATAACCAATTAAACTGGATGCTTAGGACATTGACTAAAAGTTTTATGTAAATAATGTGCGGGTCTGGATGTTGCTGATGGATGGCTACATGGCAGGCTCCCCCTAGGAGTTAGCAGAAAAATGCATTATTCATTTCTCGTGGTTCTGAGAGTCTGGAACCCAGGCAGAGCACAGCAGGGGTAGAATATCTTGATTTCATTTGCTGTCTGCAGTGTCTCCTGTCTGATACAAGGTTGCGATGAAAACAGAAGGTAGAGCTGGTCAACCCTCCCGCTTCCCAGCAGCTCCCAGAATGCCCTTGCTGGAGGGCGAGATGGTGGGGCAGAGTTCAGGCTCTTCAGTTCTTGCTCTTGGCCCTGCCTCGAAGCTGCCCAAGAGTATAGGAGTGAAAAAAAGAGAGGAGGCCGTTAGTCAGCACAGGATTGGGGCAAATTGGACTGGCCACCAACTCACACCCCTCCCCACACCTTACCCCAATTTCTGCTACAGATCGCTTAAAAATTCCCCAGTTGAGGAGATAAGGAGATGGGGAGAAGAGAGAGTGACTGGGAGGGGTGGGAGAGGGAAGGGAGTTTGAACAAGGGGATACATAGATAAAAAATGAGACTTTATTCAAAAATAAATAAAAAATCAAAAAAAAAGAAAAAAAGAAAAGAAAATGTAATATAAATAAATAAAAAGCAATGAACAACAACAACAAAATCCCCCAGTCGGCAGTGATGGTACCATATTGTTGGGACCAGATCCTACAACACCTGCCTTCTGGACTCTTCAGCCCTTGCCTATGAACCCACAATAGACCTCTCTTTAAAACTCACCCTCTATGATTTCTGAATTGCATTCTTTGAATTCTTTAGACAAGAACCAAAAGCCACTGATTCTGGTGGCTTTTGGGGAGGGGCACTGAGTTTTCCAGGACCCTAGCTTCCCAAGCTAAGTTGATCAAGAACCAAGAAAGACTCCAGTAGACGGTTCTAGTGGCTGGGCTCAGCTCGAGTCATAGATGTCTTTTGCTTTGCTGTGTGGTTTCAGAGCCTCCCTCATCTTCACACATTAAGATGCTCTCATCCACATGATTCGAGATTTCTGACCAGAGAGCTCAGAGCAACCAAGAGTACAAAGACAGAAACCCTGGAGGCAGCTTTAATTTTTTAGGGGGATTATTTATTTATGTTTGTGGATATTTTGCCTGCATGTATGTTTGTGTAATTTGTGTGTATAGTGTCTGCAGAATCCAGAAGAAGGCATCAGATCTCTGGAACTGGAGTTACATACAGTTGTTAGATGCCATGTGGGTGCTGAGAATTGAACCAGGGTCTTTTTGGGGAGTAGCCAATGCTCTTAACCACTGCATATGTCTTCAGCTCTACCTTGGACTTCTGCTCAGAATAGGCACAGAACCACTGTCACAGTGTTCTTCTAATAGACCCATGGGTCAGTTCATACTCAAGGGGAGACGACTAAGGTTACAAGGTGGCTCAGGTCAACTGGGTCAGAGATGGAGGGGGAGAATGTTGAAGGCACCCTGAACCAGTGCTCGCTCAGGAGGCATGAGCAATCAGAGATTCTGAGACCAAGGTGGGAC
Source organism: Sigmodon hispidus (assembly GCA_004025045.1). Lineage (NCBI taxonomy): Eukaryota > Metazoa > Chordata > Mammalia > Rodentia > Cricetidae > Sigmodon > Sigmodon hispidus. The sequence goes on along the minus strand of PVIH01006463.1, from coordinate 1,520 downwards.
TGAGAGGGAGCCGTATGGTAGGATGGCTGCTCAGAGAGTCAGCTTGCATATTTTGTTCTTGCTTTCAAATAAATTGCAATTGCAGGGTACTTCATAGGATTATGGTAAAGTACAGTGAGACCAAGTTCAGGGGTATCAGTTGTGAACCCAGCCCAATGCCTGGCATATAGCTAACAGGGGGAACAGGTTGATATAATTGCCATCAAACTAATGGTGACACTAATGATGAGCCATTAATGATGACAATGTTGTGGACATGGAAACTGGTGCTGAGGAGTGGGGATGAAGCCAGGGAAATGAACATTTCCAGAATGCTTTATGGGCTCTGTGCCTGATGTCTCCTATTCTCTCTCTGTCTCTCTTCATCCCCCATGACTTCTGCAGGAACAAGTGAGTTTAGAAATGAACAGACATTTGGAGGAATTAATAAATCCATACTCTTCACGACAGTCAGGTCTGTCCACCCCCTCTCTACTTTTTCCCACAAAGGAAGGCAAGTTAGTATAATGCACTCAGACATCCCACAGTCTTGGGGCCTGCAATTACTGTCCTGCTGTGCCTTGCACACTGACTTCAGCTTTTGTTAGGATTTCAGTTTGAAATGTCCCCAGCAGGTGGTGCTCTTTGGGAAGACTGCTGAAGCATCAGGAGGTGGGACAGGGCTAGTGGAAGCAGGTCATCATGGGTGGGCCTTTGAAGGTTGTAGCCTTGCCTCTCATCCTTTCAGACTATGCTTTCTGACCTGTGGTCTTGTGTGGACCCTTTGCCACACTCTCTGGTGGCCTCAGTTGAAGTATTCTGTTATGTTTTTCCAGCAGGGATGGGTGGAAACCCCTTTGGGACCACGAGCCACAATCTGTTCTCCCTGTGCTGGTTAGTTGTGTGTTAACTTGACACAAAGTAGAGTCATTTGGTAAGAGAGCAACTCACTTGAGGAAACCCATCTATTCGGTCGGCCTATATGCAAGTCTGTGCAGTGTTTCCTTGATTAATGATTGGCTCAGCCCACTGTGGGCAGTGCCTCCCTAGATCTTGGGTTGTATAAAAAGCAAGTTGAACAAGCCGTGAAGTGAACAAGTCAGTAAGCAGCTTTCACTCCTTACTCCCAACCACCATGGTTTACACTTCAGTTCTGTCTCCAGGTTTCTTCTCGAGTCCCTCCCCAACTTCTCTTAATTATGGGCTATGACCTAGAAATCCCAAGTTTTGGTTAGTGTTTTAACACTTCAATGGAGGGCGAACTAATACACTTCCTTAAGCTGTTTCTTTTAGCATTGTGGTCGCAGCAGTGTCAAAGTGACCAATGCAACCTTTGTGGCATTCCACCCATCCATCTATCCATGTATGTATGTGTCATTAGCCTGTCATCCTACTACCTTCATATATCGTTCTGTCCTTATATCTACCCCCCCCCCCCCCCCCCCCCCCCCCCCCCCCCCCCCCCCCCCCCCCCCCCCCCCCCCCCACCCCCCCCCCCCCCCCCCCCCCCCCCCCCCCCCCCCCCCCCCCCCACCCCCCCC